>JAFFST010041773.1:36097-48833 GCA_022414735.1 Noturus placidus | reverse complement strand
TTTTTTCATCTCATGCAATGACACAAGGAAATTATTTAAAAATGTTGAAAAGCGGGAGACTCGCGTTCTTCTCATTCCTGACCGAACCGTTTTCTACAAGTTACACGCTCCAGGGAACACACCGTGCTCCCAGGGAATGCGGGTCGAGCTTGTTTGACGAGCTGCAGAGGCGACACTGACCTTCTCTTTGCAGCTGGACAGCATGCTGATAATGCTAAGACACACGGACTGAACGGACAGAGCTGGACTCCAGTCCTCCGTTAAAATAGACAGACAGATGTGTCCGTTGCTGTAGATGTGCGGATGGACCGGAATGTTCTCGCCGGTAAACATGACCTGTATGACACAGAGGGACAGGGGTTAAGATGAAGTGAAGAGAAAACACTGTGCACTCTATTGCTCCTGAGGTTCACCTGAGGAGAGTCGAACGGGTATCTGCTGCTGAACTTGAAGAGAAGCTGGAACTTCTCGCCCTCATACAGGGTTCCGGAAGCGCCCTCCATATCTATAAACCACCTGGACAAGAGACGCAAGTAAGACACCGCCAAAGACGATTAAACACACTTCTCTCTCCTGTGTGCGCATGTGTGTGTGTACTAAACCACTGCATCTGTAACAGATGTTGTGTTTGATAAAACAGTCTGTATAAATCAAACAGAAAGAAAAAATATTTAATTTAAATATATTTTTAAACAAATTAACGTGGAATTGCACTTACTCCGTGATCGTATTCTGAACGCTACCTTCGTTCAGCATCATTCCAGGCGGAGGATCACTCTGCAAAGCCAACAGTTCCTTCTGTAACCTTTTCTACAGAGGAAAAACCATAAATACAGCTGAGTGCAAAAATTAGATTCGAGCTGCAGGGTTGAAAATAAATCTCCATTGAAACCCTGTACAGCCTCAATGTTACAGCAGCTGTATCTCAGACTAATGTGTAGCTCTTAAAAGTTTGTGCACCCCGTTGACATGCTCCGATGAATGTATTTAAATGTCTTCTCATTACTGTGTGTTAAACACTTTGTTAAGTCTCAAAACAAGCCTGGATGAATTCTTCATACAATTGCTTTTTTAAAACTTTTTTTTTTATTATTATTATTAGTAGTAGTAGCCTTTCTGTATGTTAAAGTATTAATTTTTCAGTCTGTAAATGATTTGCTAACAGAAAAACCTCATAGTTAGGTTGACGAATGAAATATATTCAAATCTAGTTATAAATTATTGCTAGGAATGTATGCTATGCTGAAACTACACATCCGACTAGCTAACCAAGCTAACACGAGAGCCAAGACTAGCTGGTTCAATATCCGTGATTTTCGAATTCCATTCATATATAACGATTTAACAAACGCATTGTAATAACGTATTCTGCCTGTAATGATAGCCGTTAGCTATATAAATTAAAATCTCCATCTAACAGTTTTATTAACTCGGTTTGTTTACTGTAGTTTTGTTATTCACCTGCATCGACGCCATATTGGAACTCCCGCAAGTCATAGACGCGTTCATACCTCGTCACATCCAAGTCCCGCCTTCTGCGCTACGATTGGCTAGTTATAGCTCAATCCTGGATCCAGATTGGCTAACTGTATCCTTGTCAGTCGTGCACAACGATTGGATAGCTCACAAAGAGTTCGTAGTGTACGCATTATATAAATGCTGTTAATAACCAATCTTTTCTGATTAAAAATTTAATTAAATGAACTTAACTATGCCAAACTAACTATGCACCTCATATGCAGTCTAGATGTGCAATACAAAATATAACAACAACAAAAAAACCCCCAAACAATAAAATGTCACAATAGGGATTTAGACTGTTGGTCACTCCGTCCAAAATGTCCTGTATATCTCAGCAATCAAATGGAAAACATTAGCTAATGCTAGATGAAAATAAGACAACGCATATTTCATATAACATTCATATAACATTCACTCTGTCAACCAGGGAAAATATTTAATTTGATTATGGAAAATTCATGTAACTTAAACTAGCAAGCTAAATGTTGAAATGTTGACTACAGTTAAGCTGCATATATTGTTTGATCCACATTTTCTGCTAATTACAAAAAAAAACAAAAAAAAACAAAACAATAATCCACTTGGTTAGCATTAAAGACCCTTAACTTTTCGTTGTTATAAAAATGTGTGTGGGGGGGGGGGATATAACATTAGGTTATTGTGAGAAATTGAAAGAGTGAGCGAGAGTATGTGTAATATTTATACACCTTAAATTTTTAAGTCTTATTATGGATCAGGACAGAATGTTAATGTTTGTATATAGCCTAATAGCCTATATATATATGACATTTTACAAGTTGCCCCTGGTTTGTTGGTATCATGCAAAATGTGCTTAGTTGCTAATTACATTAAGGTACACCCATAAATTGACCCTTTTGGTAGTTGTGTTGGTTGTATTTGCGATTGCATGTTTGCTGAACCGAACCGGTCCCTTAACTCAATGAATCATTTCTCAAAAAGGTCATGTAAATGAAACTAATATGTATATTACATCAGGTATAGAAAGTTATTTTCAAAATGTGATGCGGTCCTTTTTACATTTGACCAGGATTTGGTTACTTTTCCATCGGACTATCTGGTGTACGAGAGATCAAATCTGTTTGCTGGTCACCAATTAAAATCGGGAGATCTTTCGCGTCTTTGATCCCACCTAAAAATTTAACTCCATATAAAAGGTGTGAGGTGAGCTACTGCACAGGAAAGACAGAGTTCAGACACATCGTCGACGAAAAATGAAATCAGTCATTATTTTGGTCCTGCTGCTACTCTGTGGCACGTCTGTAGGTCTGTTCAGAAACTATACGTTAATTTACTGTCAATGAATTGGTCTGAAGCTCAGCGCTACTGTAGACAGAACTACACAGACCTCGCAACCATCACAACTGCCGAGGAGCAAAACAGACTTGTGCAGTCTCAGCCCCAGCATGTTGACTTGGATTGGTCTGTAGAGAACCAAGCCACTCTCAAACACCTGGCAATGGTCTGATGGACAAAATCTTACTTTCTTTAAGTGGGTCTTCAACAACATTGATGATTGTGTTGTTTAAAGTACAACGGTGGGATCACCACCAACTATTCCAGCAGATGTTATTTCATTTGTTACATAAGCTTGACATTTTTGAAGGAGAACAAAACATGAGAGGAGGCTCTTGATTACTGCAAGACCTACCTCACTACTTTGGCTACTTTGGCCTGACCGTTAACTGGCAGATTCCTCTGGAAGAAATAGAGGCCACTCCAGTTGAAAATGGATGTGGGCGACTGGGGGAGAAGGTGTCAATCATGTTCTCGCTAAGCTCCTGCCCAGCACCACATTACGGCTGTGGAGCTCACAACTTCAGCACACATGTCTGGGAGAACAGAGACTGCAACGAGAAGCTTAATGTCCTCTGCTACTGAAGGACAAACAGACCCATGGAATATCAGGATTTTATACTTGTGAATTTGTCTGGAATAAACATATTAATGCTTCATAGATGTCGAAATAAATTTCCAGCACTAGGAACGACATCTCGGACCTGACTCGATACAATTCATCCAGACCTGAACGTAGAGACGTAGTCTCTTTTTTCTTGCTTTGTAGAGTAACTTTACAGTAGAGGGTTACAGAAAAGTAAAGCACATTTAGAAATGTAAAGAATCTTTAACTATACAAAGAACCTATCAAGGAAACCTTTTAGGAGTCACGTGACGCAATGCGAAGGGCAGACGTGTGAAAGACAGCTCTGCGCACTTTGCTAATTTTTCTATTATTTTTATGATATAATCTGGTGAAATTCGACACACCCAGTTACATTTTTGCTGTTTGAGGTAAACATGGCAAAGAAGTCGAAATCCTCAAGCTTTGGAGACATTAAAAGACACTTATGTGTTCAAGATGAAAGCCCGGACGGGCCTGTGGAGGCCGAGACCAATCCTGGCCAGATTTGTGAGATTATCCGATAAAGATCTCGTTTTGCGCCCGGCGAGGAGTAAAGGAAAGCTTTCGTGGAAGAACCACAATATTTTCTTGTTCCCGGACTTTACGAATTCAACAAGAGAGAAACGCGATCGGTTCAAGGAATGCAAGAAAGTCTTGCACCAACTTAAGATAACTTTTGCACTGATGTTTCCGGCCAGACTGAGAATAAACACCAAAGACAGCAGCAAAGCATTTACGTGTCCCAATCAGGCAATGTCTTTTATTGAATCAATGGGTGAATAATCCATTGGATGTTTCTCTTGTGAGTGGGTCGACCTGCTGTGCGTACTTTGGTTTTCGGAGGAAAATGGGTGCCATATTTTATTTCTTTTTGCGTTGGCGCCACCGAACGGCTAGAGGTTGTTTTGTTTTGTGAAATACCACTTCCTTAAAGAAACTTTGGCTTGGACGGAAGATCACTTTACAATGAAGTTGCAGCCCGGATTGATAATAGATACTACAGATGACTGCAAAATTATGCGGCCTCTGAGTGAATTGTCTCTTGACCATCAAAGGAACTGGGATGTGGTTTTCTTCACTTTTGTGTTGGCTCCACCTTGCGGCGGGGCTTCTTTTGTTAAATAACACTGCTTCAGGACAGTGGCAGATGTCTGCTCGCTCCTTGCGCTTGCGCCTCCTGTTGTCTTAAGTCCGATGTGTGGAGTACTTCCACGGGACTTGGGAATTATGACGTCATTCTTTCATAACAGATGGCTCGCTGATTAGTCTTTTGTCTGTTTGAGGAATTTGAACGGCTTTATATCGGCTGGAATTTGTTTTGTGAAGGAACACAGCTTCGAGACAGTTCTGTGAATTAGTCTATGCGTTATTTGTGTTTACTCTGCTTATTGGTCGAGGTTTATTTTATTTTACAATATATTTTATGCTATGTCATTTTGCCTTACAAATTGGTGAGGCAGAATCATGCAATCCGATGGCAGAGTTGTCGTGGGGGCTCTGTACACGGACTCTTTGAGTTTAGGGTTATTGGCGCCAGTTGGCGCGGTCGTGCATGGGGTTGATGCGCATGTTTTTATTTTTCTGTTTGTTTTGTTTTGTTCGGGGGAAGCTTGGGGTTTTATTGTTGGATTAATGTTGAATTGTGGTCTTCATAATTTAGTTTTTGGCACACAATTAATTTTTTCTGTTATATCAAAATGTCAGATGTTAATATGAGTGTACTATCTCTCTCCACATGGAATGTGAATGGGTTTGGACACCCCATAAAAAGAAGAAAGGTCATTACTTTTCTTAAGCATAAGAAATATGATAGTGTTTCTCCAAGAATCTTTCCCCACAGGAAGCTGAAAAATTTGGGAAGATATTGGGAGGTCATGTGTTCTTTAGTGCTGGCTCAAGTAAGAGCAGGGGAGTCATTATAGTGGTAAATAAGCAACTACAATTCAAATGTCTCAAACAGTTTAAAGATAAGTTAGGGAGAGTAATTTTGTTTTAGCAGAAATTCAGGGGCAAAGTCTTATTTTGGCTAATATTTATGCACCTACTGCTGATGATCAGGGCTTTTTTATAGATCTTGAAGGGATGTTGGAATCTGCTGGCACCCCACATGGTATAATATTGGGAGGAGACTTTAATCTTTTGATGGACTCAGTCCTTGATCATAGTGTTGCAAAAGTGTGTAAGCCCCCTAGAGCAACAGTGACGCGTCACAGGATGTGTAAAAATCTTGGTCTTGCAGATGTTTAGAGACTTTTGAACCCATCTGGTAAGGACTATACATTTTTTTCATCAGTCCATAAGACTTATTCTAGGATAGATTTTTTTTTTGATATCCAAATCACTAATTTCATCTGTTGCTGATTGTTCAATCGGAAACATTCTACTCTCAGATCACGCCTTGGTGAGTTTAGAGGTGTGGCCACGAATGGAGAAGAAGAAATCATATACTGTAGATGAGGTGGGGTTTATTCGGGGCAGTAGCTCTTCTGATAACATTAGATGTCTCATTGATATCATGTGGTCAGTAGTGAATGATCGGTCTCCGGGTGCTGCTCCGGGTGTATTTGACGCCAAAAAGGCGTGTGAAATGGTAGAGTGGAATTATCTTTTTAAGATTTTGGAAGTGTATGGGTTCAGGAATACTTTCATTGGTTACACTTTATAGACACCTGGTAGCAGCAGTACAAACAAATGGACTAATTTCAGATGATTTTACTCTGGATAGGGGCACCCGGCAGGGTTGCCCTCTTTCCCCATTATTGTTCTGTCTTGCACTGGAACCATTAGCAGCGGTGATAAGAAAGGAGAATGGTTTTCTAGGGGTGGTGGCGGGAGGGGTGACGCATAAGCTTTTGTTTTATGCTGATGATATTTTATTGTTTGTCTCTGACCCTACTAGATATATGCCTTGCCTCCACAGAATTATTAACTCCTTTTCCAAATTCTCAGGATACAAAATCAACTGGTCTAAATCGGAAGCTTTGGCTCGGACCGCGTACTGTCCAGTAACGGCCTTTCAGCCAGGTGCCTTCCAGTGGCCCAAACAGGGCATTAAATATTTGGGCATTTTATTTCCAAAAAAATTGTCTGATTTAGTTAGAGTTAATTTTGACCCATAAATAAAACGGTTTTCGAGTGATGTAGACAGGTGGTCTTCTTTACATTTATCTATAAATCGGGAAGGTTAATGTTATTAAAATGAGCTCCATTTCAAAATTCTATTACCTGCTACAATCTCGCCCTATAGATGTCCCTCTTTCTTATTTCAAGCAATTTGAGAGCATAGCGAAGTCTTATTTGGAATGGCAAGCATCCCAGGTTAAATTTCAATAAGTTACATAGGCCGATCGACAAGGGTTGGCTAGGCCTACCCAAGATTTTGTTTTAATATTATACGTTTGGTCTCAAACATTTGGCTCATTGGTCACTTCCACCTGAGAGAGCCCCTCCCTGGTTCTGCATTGAACAAGAAGTTCTTGCCCCTATTTTGACACTGCAAAGCCTTTCCATTAATCTATCCAGAGAAGTAAGTCACACCCCGTTATTTCACATCTGCACTCAGTATGGACAAGAGTGTCCAGAGTGTTTGATTCTGATATTTATCTCAATGTAGCCTCGAGCCTATGGCTAAACCCCAAACTACATATTAATACTTTTTGCTAGTCAGAGTGGCTCACGAAGGGGGTTGATACACACGGTGATCTTTATGAGAGTGGTGTGATGATATCTTTTGAAAAATTGGTTCAACAGTTTGGGATTCCCAGATCTCTGTTTTTTAGGTATCTTCTTCGCCACTTGCTCTGTACTATTTTTGGGAGTAGTATGCACCCCCTAAAGCAGCAGATACTCTGGAAGAGGTGATTTCTGCTTTTGGAAGAGGACATGAAGCATCAGTGTATTACTCCTTATTGAGTTTGGGTGGCTGTGGCTCAGGTGGTAGAGCGGGTTGTCTCTAATCGTAGGGTTGGCGGTTCGATTCCCGGACCACATACCTCCACATACCGAAGTGTCCTTGGGCAAGAAACTGAACCCCAAGTTGCTCCTGATGGCAAGCTAGCACCTTGCATGGCAGCTCTGCTACCATTTGTGTGTGTGTGTGAATGGGTGAATGAGACAGTGTAAAGCGCTTTGGATAAAAGCACTATATAAGTTCGCCATTTACCATTTGATTCAGAGTCTAGAGGACGGAGTCTCGACCACTCTCAAGAGATTATGTGAAAATGACTTAAATTTGGAATTGGGAGATGGGGCTAGGTTTTAAAAAAAATATAAAAACTGCATCTAGGGATGCAAGGATGCGCCTTATGCAATTTAAGATTTTACAGCGGTTCTATTGGACCCACTATAAATTGTATAGGCTTGGTCTTAAAGACACACCCACCTGCTGGCGGTGCCACTCAGAAGATGGAGAAACCACCCATGTTTTTTGGGGGTGTCGTAAGATCCAAGAATTCTGGTTGAAGGTGCAGGGCTTTGTATGTGAGGTGTTGAACACTCAGATCTCATTCTGCCCTAGACTCTGTATTTTGGGAGATGGGGAGGTCATAAAATTGGAGGATAAGTGCAAAAAAAAGTGGGTTTTGACCAGTGTGATGATTGATAGGCAGGTTATTTTAAGGAAATCAGCTGGAGCGCCCTCGTTTCCAGAGTGGTGTGTGGAGATGGGGAGGGTGGCTGCCTTTGAGGAGGGGTCGAGCAGAAGGATGGGAGTTGGGAGTTCCTTCAGGAAGAAATTGGGCAGTTTTTTGGCGTTTTTGGGGGACTCTCAAGGAGGGACGGTGGAGAGTATAATTTAGAGTTTACTCTATGAGTATACTTTGTTGTATTTTCCTTTTTTTAAAAAAAATTGTGTTTATTTTTATTATTTTGGATATGTGGTTTATATTCTATTAACCACAGGAGTGTTCGTAGGGGGATCAGGGTAGGGTGGGAGGTTGGTAGGGGGAGGGGTTATAGTGGGGATTTATGTTAAAATAGTTTGACTCATAATATATGTTGTTTGTCTCTTTGTGCTAGCTTGTGAATGAATAAAAGTGTTAACTACAAAAAAAAGGAAACCTTTAAGTTTTTAAGGTCATATGGAGAACCCTACAAGTGTGTCATCTTTCTACCATGATGTAGAACATTTCAAATGTCACTACTGGGATTCGAATAATTATGCATTGTGCAGCTGCACTACTGTCAGAGCTGCTGTTATAGAAAATTAAGCAACACCTTTTGACCAATCACAATCCAGAATTCAGCAGCGCCGTGTTGAAAAGAACAATTGACAAATATGCAAGAATATTTTTTGCTTAATATGTTCTCTCCATTTCATTTAATGAAATAATAAAAAATATATTAAACAAACAAACCGACAACAAAACACTAGCTCTAGACATTCACAATTACCCCCCCTCCCAAAAAAATGACCCATATTTGGAAAAGACCACACCCACTGCGGCAGACGTCTTGGTTCGCTCCTTACGTGTACTCACAGGGCACTTTATTAGGTACATTATAGTAATACAGGCCTCCTTTTGCTCTCAAAACAGCATCAATGCTTCGTGGCATGGATTCCACAAGATTTTGTAAACTTCTTGGAGATTCTGCTCCATGGTGACATGACAGCACTACACAATTCCTCCAGATCTTTCAGGTGCACTTTCATGCTGCGAATTCTACCACATCCCAAAGGTGCTCTACTGGATTCATATCCGGTGACTGGGAAGGGCACAGAACCCATGGTCATGTCCATGAAACCGATTTGACACGACTTTAGCTTTGTAACATCATCGTGCTGGAATTAGCCATTAGAAGATGGTAAATTGTGGCCATGAAGGGATGCACAGTCAGAAACAATAGTCAAATAGGCTGTGGCATGCCAAAATGTGCAAAGAAAACATTCCCCAACCATTACACTACCTCCACCAGCTTGGACTGTTGACACAATCCAGGTTGGGTTCATGAGTTCATGCTGTTGGTTCCAAATTCTGATCGTACCATCTTTGTGCCAGAGCAGAAATCAAGATTCATGAGACCAGGTGACGTTTTTCCAGTCTTCAACTATCTAGTTTTGGTGAGACTCAGCTTTCTGTTCTGTCAGAAGTGGAACCCGTTGTGGTCTGTCTCTTTTGTAGCCCATCTACCTCAAGGATCAAAGTGTTGTGCATTCTGAGATGCTTTTCTGCTCACCACAATTGTACAAAGTGGTTATCTGAGTTACTGTAGCTTTTCTGTCAGCTCCAAACTATCTGGCCATTCTCCTCTGAACTCTCTCATCAACAAGGTGTTCCCGTCCGCAGAACCGCCCCTCACTGGATGTTTTCTCTTTATTGCACCATTCTGAGTAAAATCAAAAGACTGTTGTCTGTGAAAATCCCAGGAGATCAGCAGTCATAGAAAATACTCAAACCAGCCCATCTGACACAAACAAGCCATGACCACAATCACTGAGAGAACACTTCCCCAAACATTCTGATGGTTGGTGTGAACATTACCTAAAGCTCCGGACCTGCATGATTATATGCACTGCTACAGGTGTTCCTATTAAAGTGCTCTGCGAGTGTATTTCAGTTATTCAGAACTCTTATGCACCAATGTAAGATTTTAAATGCACAGAGAGCATGCAAACTAAGACTCTTATTTATTGTATGACGAAGCTTGTTGGATACAACAATAATGATCTTGAATCATATTTCTGAAATTGGCGAATTCTCGTAATACTTAATATTCATGTCAGCTCTTAGGGGAAAAAGCAATTTAATGAATTCTTTAAGGTAAAGTTAATTATTAAATTAGTTTTATTAATGTGATGACAGGTTAGTAGTGGAGGGGAAACAGACACTGCATGCTATGTGCTTAACGACCTCCACTTCAGGAAAATCTGTGGCATGGACAAAACTAATACTGTGTGAACTAAATTTAAAAAGCATACAACACGTCCTTCTGCCACTCATTTTTCCTATTATTTAAATGTTTTAAGCACATGCACGGCGAAAGCGTTTAACAATCTAAGAAGTTTGCGGCCATGAGCAGTTCCAGGGCAATTTCCGGGGCGATGGGAAACTCTGGGATTTCTGTGGAGCTGTTGGTGTATCGGACTTTGTAGGTGAAATACATGCAGACTTTGGAGAGGACGTGAGACGGGATCTCTCGGAAATTCACTTCGTTCGTTTCGTTTTCAGCAAACTGGCCTGTTGGACGAAGAAAAGAAATTAGAGTTGGAAATTATTTACTGTGTTTCAAATAACAAAAATTATTTTAGCTCATTAAATGTAAATTAAAATATGCAAACATTTTTACAATGTAAAAATCCCAAAAGTAAACGCGCCCTCAACTCTCAATTCCTATTCTGGAGTTCAGCAAGTGACATCAAAATCAAGATGGCCGCTCGCAGCATGATTAAATACACATACACGGGTTAGCTTTAGAGCAATCAACATACACATAGGAGCGTGCGTGTGTTCTTACCAGGGCCACTCAGCATGGCTTTGATGGTTCCTGATGTTAGCGCGTGTTCTCTCTTCACGATGAACTCGTGACCATCAGAAGAGATCAGTTTGACATACATGGCGTCCGGCCCTTCACAGCCACCGTACGTCTTCTCTTCACAGTCTGAAACCACCCCAAAAAACAAATTTAAAACAAAACAATGAAAGAGTTACTACAATCAATTTCCTACAACAGCATGTCACCATGTGTAAACTCCTCTGCCCTGAAGAAGTTACAACTTTACCTCGAACTCATACAGCGCCAAGACTGGAGACTCCTTCCATAAACGTTACATAAACAAACATCTCTTGGACTCCATGGCTGACACGTCTAATCCTTCTCATCATTATGTCTAATCCGTCTCATCACTCTTTAAACACGAAGGAAGTGACTGCAGAAAAACTATTTCCGATATCCGACCTTGTCATGACCTTTGACCCTTTTCAGATCCACTGGTTAAAGCCATGATTCCATCCTCAAGCTTATAAATCCTACACCTCGTTCAAGATCTCACATTAATGAGAATAGAAAAAAAACCTACGAATGAGCCAGGACTATAGAAACGATAACTGTGGTTTCTCATTCAGCCCTATACACCTTTCAGACTGTTTATTTTTTGATTCTTAATTCGTTTCCTTGTCAATCATGTGAGTAACAACATCGACCAAAAGCTCTTACCCATCTTCTGTTCTGTTCAGCACTTCTCCTCGTTCTTCTGTAAAACACAAACATTAATGAGTGAAATACAAAAAATATCACAAGCTTCCCTAAAAACACGGGCCATGGAATTTTATCATTTATAATTAGAATACATTTTTTAAAATAAATTTTAATTCTGTAATCTGTCAAGTTATGTAGAAGCTAAATCTTACCAATTTACACTTATTTAAATGTATTTTATTTATTTCCAGGAAAACAATTGTGTTTTTATTTATTTATTTTTTATATATGATTCATTTATATGTAGTTTAAAACGCCGCCATGCAGGTGATACAGTTCATCCTGATATCAAGAGTTTCACATATTCTCCTGCTTCCTCGGATGAAATAAAGTCCTTCTGGACACCATTATGTGTAATGCGAAGCCAAGCTGGGTAATTTATTCCATACAGAGCGCCATAATAATAATAATATCATCATCAACAACAATAACAATAATAATAAATTAAAAACAGACTAAACTGCTTAAAGCAACAACTAAAATTTTGGATAAAATTTCAGCAAAAGAAATAAATTACTTAAAAAAAAATTTGTAAGCATACTCGCTCACTTCTTTACTACATATTCCTTTTTCTTCCTCTTTGCTTCCCTTTTCCCTCTCGTTTTCCTCGCTTGTCTCATATTTATTATCACTAACATTTCTTTTTTCTTGTTTGTCCAACATTTCTTTCTTCATAATAAAATTAAACTAACGGTGTTATTAGGAAGTCTGGAACTGGAGAACTGTCCTCTTCTTCTTCTAATGCTCTTTTTGAATTCATTACCCAGTTCTTCCATTCTCCCACGTTGTCTTCTTTATTTCATTTTACTCTCATCTATTTCCTCCCCATAATATTTCTCTCTTATTTTTGTCCTTTTTAATTTATCATTACTCGTTTCTTCAGTTTTATTTTCCACCGCGCATTTTCCTTCTTGTCTTATTTTCTCCTCATCTTCCTTTCTTATTGACTCAAACCCACACACACACACACACACACACACACAGCCTTGCAAAAGTATTCGGCCCCCTTGAACTGTTCGACCTTTTGCCACATTTCAGGCCTCAAACATAAAGATATAAAACTAATTTTTTGTGAAGAATCTACAACAGGTGGGACACAAT
>JAFFST010041773.1:19712-31491 GCA_022414735.1 Noturus placidus | reverse complement strand
TAATGTGTGTGTATGTGTATATATACACACACACACACACACACACATATATATATATATATATATATATATATATATATACACACACATATACATACATACACACACACACACACACAAGTACATATGAATGTTTTGTTAAACATAAAAAATCTAAAAAGGTGTGCATCATACCTGACATTTAGCTGAACACTTTACAGTTGTTTCTGTGACTGTAAGTCATTACCTTCAAATACTATTGAACTTAGAAACGTTTATAACAATGTCGTATGTAACTTTAGAGACGGTCCCTTAATATCGAAAGTCAAACCAACTTTATTCCAGTACTTTCTTATCTTTAATAAACCTTTCCTTCAATTTATATTTCTTATTTTCTTTTTCTTTCATCCCTCTGTCATTCTCAGCTCTTCGCACGCGCTGTGTATTGCTGTCAGGAAGTGTAAATCAGTTGCTATAAAACGCAAACCAACCAAACACAGCTAAGCTTACGTTAGCTTTTAGCTAACACGACACATATGACTCACGTTACCAAGACGAGTCTGTAGAAATGAACGCTGGTCTATATTCTTATAAAATAATATATTACACAACATTTACATAAACAGAAAATGTAAAATACGGACTTACCTTCCAATACACTAACTCGCTCTTCTTCTCCTGGAAACCACTAAGCTAATGACCGCTTCCCACAACCGGAGCCTTTCTCCTCTTTCTTCTTCTACGTTAGTAGAATTCACTTCCGGCGAGTACTCGACAAATTAAACGGTTTCATATATTTATTTGTGAACTAAAATTGAAATACAAATAATATCGATTATGTGATCATGTATTTGTATTTTATTATTTTTTATAGTTTTTTTGTTAATTATACCGACACACTAATAACAGTTGGCGTCCAGGATGTCGCGCTGTTGAAGTACATCCGGGTTGTACATGGCGGCTCTGTAGTAATCCGAATAGGTAGAATAACGTTAACTTTTCTGAAAATGTTCCATTTAAATGTCTTACCGAGGTTTAGATTTATCTCAAGAAATCAGCAGATATTAAAACACCTCCATCGAGGCAGCGTTTATTTCTTGAGCAGCTCTCAGACAACATCTGCTCTGAACAATAACCATCATTTACTGCAGTCAGTCCAGAGGACATCCTTAATATCTCAGAGAAATCAGGTGAACATGGGAAACTATTGCACATGTTTGTAAAACAAAATGCAACATGTTACCTTCACTGCAGCTCCACCGTTAGGAGGTCTAATTAATGCTTTAATTAATTATAATGTTGATGTTGATCTTGATCTTAATTGAAATAACTGAGATATTTCAGAAAGCAGAACATACAGCTGTAAGACATCAGGAGTCACATCTGCTTATTTTATTGAACCTTTCATTTTAAGTTGCTGTTAGTGGTGCAAGATCATATTGCAAGATTTAAACACATTTATATAATACATGACTATATTTATATCACAATATTTACACTTGCTAACAGTCTGCCAGCAATACAGCAGTGTATTTAAAGTGTTTCATTTCATGCAAAAAGAACACTGAAAAAACATGGGTTTAAAAAAAAAATATATATATATAAATAATTAGTGTGTGTATGTATGTATGTAATCAGGACTGCAGATTCACTCACCATCTTCAAGAAACAGCTAAAGACCCACCTCTTCTGTCAACACCTAACCAACTCATTAAAAAAAAAAAGCACTTACACTTTTACTCTGCGCATGTTGCTTCTTCTGGTACTCAATTAATGGATCTTGTATTGTTCTCTGCTTGATATCACTTTGCTTGTATCTCTCATTTGTAAGTCGCCTTGGATAAAAGCATCTGCTAAGTGAATAAATGTAAATGTATGAATGTGTGTATATATATGTGTGTGTGTGTGTGTGTGTGTGTGTGTGTCCATCCATCCATCCATCTTCCATCCATCCATCTTCAACCGCTTACTCCTTTTCAGGGTCTATATATATATATATATATATATATATATATATATATATATATATATTAATATTACACCTGTATAATAAACCTTAAACATTGTGTAAAAAGATCTCATAAAAGTGTATCGTAATATACTTTTATCATGGAGTTTAATACAGTTTGGTGATTTTTCTACTCATTCAAGTCAAAAATATCATACTCAGACTTGATACTCAGAATATTTAGAAACGTCTATCATGATGTTAATATATTATGGAGAAATCGATACTCTAATAGTCATATCGTGTGTGTTTGTTGTATGGAATCTTTTTCTTAAAAATCTTTTACTCAAAATCCATGTGTTCTATTTATTTCATTTTATACGATCTTCTACCTTCTATCTTTGTTCTTTATTCTTCAGATTCGACCCTGCGTGTACGGACGATGTTATTCATCACAGCCGGGCAGCACTGACGACGGAGTTCTGATCTACACCGGCAATCTGGGCAAGGCCGTGCTCGGTAATTCACTTGCACTACAGTCCCATTTGCTAATCACACAAATGTTTTGCTTTAGTTAAGTAAGAGAAAAATGTGCTATGTCAATAAAAGACATGATTAGATCTACATTTATGATGTCTGATTTGCCAGAAGCTTTTATCCAAAGTGGTTTACATGCAAGTGACCCCAGTTCAGTGACAGAGCTGTTACGTATCCGAATATCAGCATCAGTTGCTACACATTGTGAAAATTACTTCGAAGCCAAATAATATAGGTAGGAATCCTCTGAGACACATAGTATCTGAGTATTCCTACCTGTATTATTGTAATTATCTCAGACTATTCCTGCCTGTATTATTATTATTATTATTATTGTTATTATTATTATTATTATTATTATTATGAGTATTTCTGCATGTATTATTATCATTATTATTATTATTATTATTATTATGAGTATTTCTGCATGTATTATTATTGGTATCTCAGAGTATTCCTGTCATATTTATCATTAGAATCTAAGCTAATCTCTAAACTAGTCTGACCAGTATTTATTAATTAATTAACTAGTATTTATTAATACCTCAGCATAATTTATTATAGTACCTATAGTATAATATAAGTCTGGTATAATATAACACAGGGCGGCTGTGGCTCAGGTGGTTGAGGGGGTTGTCCACTAATCGTAGGGTTGGCGGTTCGATTCCCGGTCCGCATGACTCCACATGCCGAAGTGTCCTTGGGCAAGACACTGAACCCTCTGGCTCTGTTACCATTGGTGTGTGAGTGAATGGGTGAATGAGACACAGAGACACAACTATATAAGTTTGCCATTTACCATTTATAAAACATTCGTTCTGTAATATCCTATTTGTACAAAAATAAAATTTTACTCCGAATAAAAAGAGAAAAATCACAGCATTACAGAAAGGTGACAAAAAGCATTACACCTGACAGGTGGTTATTAAAAAAAAGGTTGTTTGCACACTGTCTGTGATTGGTCGAAATCTGTCTTATTATAAATCATTCCGTATTGAGTAACTAGGTTTGTGTTTGAATTTCAGGCGTGAAGTTTTTCTCGTACTCCAGTAGCATGTTCAGTTTGTGTGTGATGCCCCTCGTACTCATGAAGACTGGCATCGGCATGGGCAGCTTTGTGATGAAGGCGGCTTTCTGCGGTGTTATTGGCTCCTTCACGTTCCTGACTCCGGTCCTCCTCCACCTTATCACCAAAGGCTATGTGGTGCGCTTGTATCACAACAAAGAGACGGACATGTACACGGCTGTCACGTACAGCGTGCTGCTGTTGGAGAAGAAGACCACATTTCACCAGAGTGACGTGAAAGTCCCAGATGTGAGCCGAATGTTCACGAGTTTCTACGCCAAGAAGCAGTCGATGCTTATTAACCCGATGCTGTTCGACATGCCACATGACTACAATCACCTCATGGGCTACGATCAGCCTTTCTCCTTCGGCCCGGACGACATCAATAATGATAAAAATTAGCCCTTGACACTCATTTTAATTTAAGATGTAATAAAAGTTTATTAAAAAAGGACTTGTGCTGAAATTAAGAAAATGTAATATAAATCATGATTTTGCATTTACTTGGAGTACAAATTGCTTGGTATATCTTGTAAAATTTGGTATATAAATTATTCCTTGATAGAAGGGAGTTTTGTCCTCCGTAACTGATAAGATCGCTGAGAAGGACAATACTCCTTCCAAAATATTGATCTTGAGACGGCAATTGTTTTTATAATAACATTGTATAAAATATAAATAGATTTTATGGCATCTTCTTAATGTAGTAGGATCTTTCCTCAGAGGCTTACTAGTGTTAGCATTGATTATGAACATGTACTATAAATTCCTCTCAGAACCCCCGTCAGGTTATCTTATGTTAGCCAAAAAGCTACCAGTGAAAACCTTGGTATAGCTTAAAAAATCTTCTAAAAATCATGTGAGATTAGGTTATGTTAGCTGTGAATATTAAACACTTTTTTTTTTTTTGGAAAGAGTAATCTAAAATCCTGTCAGGTTAGCTTATGATAGTTAGCTAACAAATGTTAGCATTGAGAATTATAAACACATGAATGTGACTTAAAATCCTTTCAAAAATCCTGACCGATTAGTTTGTTAGCTAGTTAATGTCAGCATAAGTTTTTAAATCTTTTAAATCTTCTCCTTAGCATACCCATGACAATTAAACACATTTTCAAAAATATAACTAAATAAGTGAAATCCTGTTAGAATATTTGAACACTAGCTGGCTAGTGACGATTATGTCAGTGAAGATTATGAATATTTATTAATCTCAGCAATCCTCTCAGGTTATGTTAGCTAGCTAGCAACCATTAGCAGTAAAGATTGTACATGTTTGAGTAGGACTTAAAGATACTCTCGGAAATCCTCTCAGGTTAATATATGTTAGCCAGCTTAGCTAGATAGCATAGCAGTGAACTAAACCCCATTCAAAAACTTATGTTCATGCTTATGTTAGCCAGCTAGCTGGATTTAAAAAGAAACATTATGAAAGATATGAATAAAATAATGTCAGGTTAGCTTATGTTAGAAAGGTATCTACAGTTAAAAATAAAGATTAGAACATCTTAATGAATATATTCATTAGGTAGCTCACTTAACCTAGTTATCTAGTGTTAGCAATAAATATGATAAACATTTATACAAATTCATATAAATAAAATCCTGTCAGAAATCCTGTCATTAGCTAACATTAGCTAATACAGTTCTCAGTGGAGATAATTAATATTTAAGGATATGACTTAAAATCGTGTCAGAAATCATGTCATGCTAGCTCGTGGTAGCTAACAACGAATTGTGTGACTGTTTAAGACACATTAGATGTCTTAATGTGTAATTAATTGAAGCATCTTGTAAATAAAAGTGTCTATAAATAATCAACTAATAAATTGTTTTAAACAATAAATAACTTATTACTATTATGATTATCATTTTTTTATAAAAATGTGTTCATTCACAATTCAGACAGCATTCAAACAGACTACAACCTCCTCTAAATAAAGGACGTAGCCATGCAGGTCTGTACAAACACATTTATTTTACTGTGTTTGAAACAATCCAGTCACTATCTTTAAAGTTAATTGTACAATAAATATTAACTACCGTTGCACCGCCACAAATCTACAAATTGAGCTTCAGAAGAAAAAAAACATCAGCATGAGAGTAAATTCAGAAAAGACAGCCTTCAGTTTGTCATGTACACTTTACATTGTGCAGGGTAAATATCCATTATGGGAAGTTTTCATTCAGATAGAATGATTCTTGCATGTAAATACGAGAACTAACACACGATTATGAGTGGAGTGTCTGCATTTCCTCCATCGATACAATGAATACGTGAGACAGAGAGTCACAAGTGTCTAATGAGGAAAGAAACCATGACATTAGTGCTTTCAAGTTATACAAAACCTGAGAACTCAATTGTACTTGCATATTTTACTCTATAAAAATTAGACTTTTTTTCCCTGTACAGATTGATATGAAGAAAGCCAAATACCGTAACACCTTCTCATAAATATTTATGACAAGGCACGCATAATTCTTCATAAATACTCGGAGCAGGAATTATTTGCCCTGCAAAAATGGTCCTTTTTTTTTTTTTTTTTTTTTTTTTTTTTTTTTTTTTTTTTTTTTTTTTTACAAAATCACTTGTTAGGAGAGAGAATAATCCATGTGATTTGTAATCTGTAAGTTTTTCGCAAACTACCAGGTCAAATATATACAGGTAAAATAAAGACCAACCCTTACGTGTTGGCCATTCAGGTGTTTATCTCTGGTGATTATGGAGAAGTTAATGTGTTCTTTGTTAATGGTAGTCTTTTACCATTAATATAAAGTGCTGTTTTTGTTTGTCCAGCAGGAGGCGCTGCTTTGTCAATCACTATATAAGTGACACAGATGTTTGATAAAAGGCAAGACATCTTACAGCAAGTTTTGTCCACAGTGTTAAAAATATACTGGACAACCAGTGTAATGCATGCATGCATTGTTTCCACTGAATAAATGAGCTGAACAGTTGAAGACTAGCATGCTAATGTAGGCAGTTGAATATTTTGTATATATCTTGCTTCTGCTTTATTTTTGGTCTCGTATATTGTGCCTTATTTGAACGAGAGGGTAGTTAGAGCGATTCTCAAAATACTGACACGTAAGCTTAGCAATCAGGAGGAAGTCACCTCATGAAGGTATTTTTGAGAACAATTTAATGCTCATCATCATATTCAAGTCCTATGAACTATTTGGTTTTATTTTTGCTATCAGTGAATAGACTACAAGTCAAATCAACCTAAACAAATTTGGATGGTTCACGCCTTGAACCATATGTGATTACTTATTGCATGGAGACTTGTCAGCATGTCAGGCTTGGCAGTAATTCTGCTAAATCATATGTCCGTAGATTAGAAGATGCTCTGGTGTACAACAGTACAGTTCTCAGAGTCACTGATCCACATCAAGAACCGCATACAACATATTTCATTAAATATGACAGGACGATTTTCATCATTTCCTGCACACCAGGTCATTACGGTATTGTGGTATAAGTATCTTCCTCTGTGGGAATGTAGTTCCATCAGCCATAAATGAATATATCCTGTCATGCAAAGCTAAAGCACCGTCTCGTTGCAGTATCAGAGAGTCCGTGTGCCTTGTCCAGTCCTGTTACACCAGAGAGTCCATTAACCATTTCCCTATTATTCACTGATTTATAGCAAGTTCACAGGTATCTAAAGTGCCCGGTTAGCATCACATGCTGGATTCGCATGGTGGCGAGACATTCGCATCCCCAGTTGATTTGAGAATGTCTGGTGACAGGAGGTGATTGATGACCTTCTGTCCACTTTGACTGCTGTCTGATGTGTCCTCCATGCCAGGGGAACAATTCAGCACAATTTTAGGTGAAGCAGGAGAAACTGTCGGCTTATCAATGTGATTCTTCCCTCTTTGGCTCTCGCTAGAGGATGGAGTAAAAACAGGAGAACTCATTGCTCCTTCCCCTTCAAAAACTCTTCCTAGGGTTTTTGGACTTTGCCAAGAATGTGGTGTTAGGGGTGCCGTGTCATCGGTGACCACAAGATGCAAGCTGGATGATGTGTCGTCTCCAGACTCGCTCACCATATTCACTTGGAGTCTCTTGGCATGTCTTTTTGGGGAGCCTGTTGCACTTTCGCTGCTCATATCAAAGCTTTGGTTCTCCTCACCTTGAGATCTGGCGCTGCTCTCTGGTTTGTACTGGACAAAGTCATAGAGACCCTCCTTGATGATGGTGGGCTGCTTGAACTTGTCGGATGACTTCATGTTTAAGGAGGTGATCTGGCTCAGATCTAGAGGAGGAGGAGCACGAGGGTGTCTCGACTGCATCATGCTGGGGATAAGAGCCGTTTTCTCCACTTCGCTGATGTCTGTGGAGCAGCTTGCAAAACTGTCGATGCTTGACATACTTCTGATCTCAGTAACAGTACGATCCTTCATCTTTGGGTCAGACTGAACCACCTTCATCTCTAGACTCTCCTCCCTGCCAATCCTGATGCCATCTTTAGGAGCCAATTCACTGGGATGCATTGCCATTTGGTTATACATTTGCTCCAGAGTATTTGCGTTTAACCTTTGAGGACTTGAGCATGGCTGGATCATTTTCTCTGGAGATCTTAACTGCATTACCTCCTGATATTTAGGGTCACAGGATTTGGTGGAAGTGCACGGGCTTTTCTGATAGGCCCATCGACTTGGAGAAAGGTGGTTGTCCGAGGGCTTCTCTTCACTCTTCTCAATCACAACGTCCACCAGTTCCATGTTACGCACAAAGGAATCCTTCATATTCATGGATACAATGCTGCCATTCCGCCTCGCCCTTTCCAAAGCTTCTCTACGCTTGATGGCTTTCTCCTGCCTCTTCTGCTCTTTGTAGAACTCTGAGAAGTTGTTCACAATGATGGGGATTGGCAAGGCGATCACCAAAACACCAGCAATACAGCAAAGCCCACCTACAATTTTACCCAAAAGGGTTTGTGGATAGATATCTCCGTAACCCACTGTAGTCATTGTGATTGTGGCCCACCAGAAGGATGCTGGAATGCTGGTGAATTTGGTTGCATCTTCATCTTTCTCTGCAAAAAACACCAGACTGGAGAAGATCATGATTCCCATTGCTAAGAACAAGATCAGCAGGCCCAGTTCATTGTAGCTCCTCCTGAGTGTGAAGCCCAGTGACTGAAGGCCTGTGGAGTGTCTGGCCAGTTTCAGGATCCTGAGTATTCTCATGATCCGGAATATCTGGACCACCCTGCGTACGTTCTGGAACTGGAGAACGCTCTTATTGGACTCTGTGAGAAATATGGTGATATAGTAGGGAAGTATGGCCAATAGATCAATGACATTCAGAGGGCCTTTGAAAAACTTCCACTTGTTGGGCGAAGACAGAAACCGTAGAAGGTACTCCATGGTGAACCATGCTATGCACACAGCTTCTACGTGAGCAAGGTTCGGGTTGTCGTTCGACTGTCCAAACTCGTCGTTGACTTGTAGCTCAGGTAAGGTGTTCAGTGACAGGGCGATGGTAGACAGGATGATGAACAGGATGGATATTATTGCCAGGATCTGAAACGAACAGGAAGGAGATGTTAAGATATGCGATGTCACTAATCAAAGTTTTTACACTATAAACTTGCATCATTAAACAATTTAGACTACAGGTTCCCTACTCTGGTCCTGGAAAAGCCCCTGTCCTGCAGCACACTGAAACGGATCAGGGTTGAGAACCTGTGCTTTAAACCATTAAAAGCAGCAGAAGGTAAGTGGTTAAAGTTCTGTGCTGGTGAGTAGAAGATGAGAGATGTAATCGATGAACATCTGATCAAGGGCCTTAACCCTAAACTGGCCATTTTTATCCTGGGTTTGGATTCTGCCTGACGTTTCAGAGCCATGACGTATACATAGTCTTTTTAGGATACGTTTCTTCATAGGATAAAGGTGATCAGTCAGAAGAACTTTGAATTTGTTTGCACTTCCCTCCAATGGCGGCATATGGAGCCATTAAAATAATTACCCCCAAAGCAAAAACCCACCAAACCCTCTTTCAAAGTCAATCAGATCTTTTCCTCTTTCCATCTGGATCTTGATTTATACACACTACAGAGAATGGTACAATACTAATTAAGATTTCCTAATCACTTCTGGAAGCATCTCCATTATGGTTTTTCCATTAAATGTAATAAAAAGTAGACGATGAAAGGTTCCGAAAGAGAGTATTCTAATAAATAACCCATATTGTTTTGCCATGTGGAACTCAAAACCACCTGAAAACGTGAATATGACTCCAGAGTTCCTTTATATTTATCAGAATTACATGAGATTCAGCATGTGCCACCTTATCTCTGCACAAACATCTCGGGTGATAAACACCACCAAGCACATATTGATCAGCTGCTTTGTTAGTTTATGGAATGGATCTCTCTTGAGGTTTTTCCACTCTGCTTGACCGGGATAATCGGATATTTCTGACTGAGATACCATTCTTCATATCACGTTTCTCGCCAATAAATCAATCACTGCGTCTGCAGCGTTATAGTGGAAGGCTCCATGCTCTTATGTAAAGATAGTTCAATCCACAACGCTAATGTTGCTAATACTGAATGGTTTTGTTGAATGCTGCACTTGCTACTGCTTCCTGCTCACAGGCCTTTATGACTAAAGTGTTATCGCCCATCCATTTTACTGTCAATCCCATTCTGAGACAAAAACAAAAGATATCATATGTACATTTCAAATATTTAAATGGTAGGGTTGCAGAGGCTCGCAATATTAAGACCTAATAAACGGCATCTGTTTCCTCTTTTATGATGACGGGATCTGTGACAGTCGAGCATGACGAGGAAAACATCTCCACCTGCTTTTAAGAAATTAAACAATGAACTGAAGACTTTCCCAGTTTCATCACAAATAATGTCAAAAAATGTTTCCAACGTTTGTTTCTTTACATCAGTGAAGCTTACAAGATTACTGAAGACTGAGTCACGGAAAACATCGACTTTTCTGTAAATATCTGCCTCACACCACATCCACATTCCTCAGTAATGTCACACAGACTTGCTGATGGTGGTTTAGGACACACCGGGACATCCTGTCATCTGTAAACATGAACTGAACTTCATTGTGTAGCTGACTGCTGTAACATTATAGGGTGGTCACCTGGGACAACTGGAATAATTTTTTCCCTTATTACACACCTGGACTGCGAAGAACAGCGCTCTTCGAGAGCATTGCTTTTTACTGAGCAGGAAAAGGAGCAAAAGTGCTCTCAAAATGTTTCGGTTGTCTCGCTGAGGAACCCTTTCAGGGTTAGTTCAATTAGATTCAGTTCAGTGTTATTAGTATAGTGTGTTCAACAGTGGACATTGTCCCAGAGCAGAGTTACAGAAATATATTAACAGTGGATATTGTCCCAGAGCAGCGTTACAGAAATATATTAACAGTGGACATTGTCCCAGAGCAGCTTTACAGAAATATATTAACAGTGGACATTGTCACAGAGCAGCTTTACAGAAATATATTACCAGTGGACATTGTCCCAGAGCAGCGTTACAGAAATATATTAACAGCGGACATTGTCCCAGAGCAGTGTTACAGAAATATATTAACAGTGGATATTGTCCCAGAGCAGTGTTACAAGAAATATATTGACAGTGGACATTGTCCCAGAGCAGCGTTACAGAAATATATTACCAGTGGACATTGTCCCAGAGCAGCGTTACAAAAAATATATTAACAGCGGACATTGTCCCAGAGCAGCGTTACAGAAATATATTAACAGCGGACATTGTCCCAGAGCAGCGTTACAGAAATACAGTATATACATTCAGGATATAGATGTTAAATGTATGAATTCATCTCTAATGAGCAGCCAGAGGCAATGGTGGTGAGGAAAAACTCCCTGAGACCATATGAGGAAGAAACCTTGAGAGGAACCAGACTCAGAAGGGAACCCGTCCACATCTGGATCACACCGGATAGTGTAATCATAAATACAGTGCCTTGCGAAAGTATTCGGCCCCCTTGAACTGTTCGACCTTTTGCCACATTTCAGGCCTCAAACATAAAGATATAAAACTGTAATTTTTTGTGAAGAATCAACAACAGGTGGTACACAATCATGAAGTGGAACAAAATTTATTGGATATTTCAAACTTTTTTGAAGACTTGAATTTGGACATCGAAAGACTGTAATTTTTGCCCCTTCCTCCTTGCAAAACAGCTCGAGCTCAGTGAGGTTGGATGGAGAGCGTTTGTGAACAGCAGTTTTCAGTTCTTTCCAC
>JAFFST010041773.1:0-16802 GCA_022414735.1 Noturus placidus | reverse complement strand
CAGGTGTGGCAATAATCAGGCCTGGGTGTGGCTAGAGAAATTGAACTCAGGTGTGGACAAGCACAGTTATAGTATGTTATAACAAGGGGGGCAATCACTTTTTCACACAGGGCCATGATGGTTTGGATTTTTTTTCACCTTTAATAATAAACACCTTCATTTACAAATTGCATTTTGTGTTTACTTGTGTTGTCCTTGACTATTGTTTAAATTGGTTTGATGTTCCGAAACACTTAAGTGTGACAAACATGCAAAGGAACAGGAAATGAGGAAGGGGGCAAACACTTTTTCACACCACTGTATAAACAGGTGGTGTCATTATACAGCTATAACACAACAGCATTAGCGATATATAGTCACACCTGTACGTTGAACCTTATGTCGATTCTTCCTGTCAGGTTGGAAAGAGTGAGTAACCACCTCTAACCTTTCGGGATCCTCACTATAGATAGCATCTAAATCCTATTATTACCATTATCCTGAAACATCCGGCTGTGGAGGAAACAATGTAAGTACGCATGTCACAGCTCTGAATACAGAAGCAAAACAAAAATACTCTGGATAGTTTCATATCACCTTTTTCATATCACCAGGTATTATATAATTACACATCCTTTTCTATTTAAAGAGCGGTTGGATGTGGAGAAGGTTAATCCGAAGGCTCAGCTACAGAGGACACGGAATGCCAAGTGAAATCCTCCTGAGCAATGGCACTGCCAGATCTTAAAGGAAATCCTATCAGACACGCAGAAGTCTCTTGCAGAGTCATTGTGAGAACACAATGATTGTGAGTTTACTAAGCGTCTGCTATAACGCTTCAGTGGATTTATTCATTCAGTTTCATTGTGCATTACGTTATCGCCACAAAGCCACAAGCGCGCCAATTAATCTAGGTTTAATTTATAAATGTTGGACCGCAGAAAACGTTTTACTCGTTATGGGAGACAAGAGACAGACATGGTGAGATGTGAAGCCAGGACTGAGCCAGCAGGTTAAAGGCCAATAAGTGTGTTCAGAACCGGGTTTAAAAAAAGAATCTGCCTGTAATCCCCTCAGTAACAGACACGCAGGTCGATAAAGACAGAGAGGTGAACGGATCTTCCTCTTTAAAGCTCTACAGGTTATAAAGCAGAGGACGTTCTGCATAGAGCCTTAAATGTTGACGTTCCACTGTCTCGTGTAACATATAACAGTGAGGGTTTATTGTGTGTTGAGGATGCTGGGTTCAATTCGAGGGGAAGCCACCAAGTCATTCCCATGTGGACACCAAACATCAATCTTCACTTCACAAGAAATATTCCTCAAAGGATTTGGGGTGTTTTATTTTATTTTATTCTTTATTTAATGATTATTTCACACGGAGATAAGAAACTTTTTTACAAAGGAGTCCTGGCCAATAAAGCAGAACACGAGTTTAAAAACAGGAGTAATCACACCCAAACATTTCCCTTATAATCCCTTTAAAATCAAACGTGTTAAGGGGTTCACCTAGACGGACAGCCAATGAATGCTTTGGGATTTTTATTTTTATTTTTTTACAGACTACAACATAATTAAACATTACAAATAAATGAACAGCTTTAAAAAAACAACTACACTACCAGTTAAACCTTTGGACACACTGAATGGAATATATATATATATATATATATATATATATATATATATATATATATATATATATATATATATAGTGTATTATTGCTGTAAAAACAAGATTATTTCTGTTTATTTACAAACCAAACCTTTTGTTTTTCAATAAGTAAACTCGCAAACAAACTTAGGTGAAGCAGAGAAGAGCTCGGTTTATTTGGGAAACTTTTTAGAAAAGCCTCCAGGGAGAATATCCATCACAAAGCTGGTTGAGTAGTCAGGAATACTGTTAAGAATTTAAAATCTAAAATTGGGATTTTTTGAAACGCTTTTTAGGGTCACTGTATAACTCCATATCTGTCGTTTCGTAGTGTTAATGTCTTTATTATTATTCTAAATAGAAACATTTAGAGAATAGAATAAAATGATGACAATTCTTCTATGAGGAGTACATCGTACATCATTTTGTAGCTTTATATTGTTTGTTTTTCTGTTTTTTGAAGATTCGAATAATATTACACACTTGGCCTCACCAATAAAAAGTGTGCATGTAGATGTACGATGCTTTTAACTGGCTGGTTTGACATGAAAAACTCTTGACACACCCAGTGTGACTTGCTGAGTAAATCTCATGAATGAAATTTAAATGATTCCCTGTAGATATCCCTTACAAAACGAACGCGTGCCCTACACTGACAAAGCACTTTGCTACAAGCACTTAAGTCCTTTAAACATCTGAAGGTGGACGGATTGAAAAGTGGGAAACATCCGAAGGCTAAACTTTAGAAGGGCGAAAATTCCCAGAGTGCAATGCTGCCATGGCCTGCTCATTAATCAAAACACTGAGCTTTAAGGAGAAGAAGACAAGCTTTCTACAGAACTGTGCGTCTCTTATCCACTGCTCATGTTTTTAAGTGTTAGAGAGCGAGATGGAGTCTGAAGAGACAGATTATTGAACTTTCTCAACTGTGCATTGATTACATCAGTGAGGGTTTTTGGCACAGCATGCAGAAAAATATGAAAAGACTAAAACAAATCGCATGATTCTTATATTGTACTGTAGTATAATTATACAGTACTATATGATACAAAAGATATGTTGCGATACTATACAATACAATACTATAATATGTAAAAGTGATTATTGACCCAGTCGAACAGTATCTGATAAGTGTTTCTTTCTGAATTTTTTAGGTGAAACTAGATTTTAGCACCGATTGTCAGATAGAAGCTGTAATTGCACTTCCTTGTTGCTAGGAGCTGTATACACGTTGCTAGATTAAAGCTAATTCCGGTATTCATATTCGGTTTTGGTCGGGGTCGCTCATTCACGCGACAACTCTTTGTTTTGCTAATTAAAGAGGCGTGCTCAGCTGTGAAACACAGCAGTATTTAGTAATTAAGTAATGCTTTATTCCTCTTGCTGTCTACCTGTTTACACTCACTAACATGTGTCATCAGTTTATCCCTGTCATTTGCCACAGGCGCAGACAGCGGCATATTCCCAAAAATGTACGCAACTTGCACAACCTACGCTCTCTGAATGTGACCTCTGCAGGTTCCCGCCCCTTCTCATTCGGACTTTGGAACTGCCAATCTGCTGTCAACAAGGCAGATTTCATTGCTGCCTTTGCAACCCACTCCAACCTCTGTGTCTGCTAGCATTTTCTGCTTAGTATTGTTGGTAATGCTGCATTCCTGCATTGGCAATTTTAAAAAATTTAATTTGAATGGTCTCCACCTCTTCTGAAAGTCAGTCCTTGAAAGTTGTAGTAAATGGTCCAGGTAATAATAGCGCACCTTGCAGAGGTTTCCAGCGTGCACATGTTCCTACTATAAGTTACTGATTAAACACACATGTCTAAGTGCTGTCGTATCACCATCCCACGACCACCATTACGTCTCTCAACCACCAGCAAATACGACACTAACTACTCGAACTATCGATCTCATCGGCACCAGTCAATGATACAAGGATGTAAGGATTTATACGATGGCTCCTTGGCTTGGGTTCAGTGTACTGAGCTCTGTGACTTTGCAGTAATCCTAAACCGCACGTCCTCCAAACCGCCCCTCGAAGAGCCGAAAGCCACAAAAGCTCAAATTAACCATGGTCACGGGCCTCTTATTTCCCTAAGCACTCAGCTTCCGGGTATACTTGTGTCCTCCTTCTGCAGACCATACAGTTTCGTAATTTATTTCTTAACATTCTTATGATTCTTAATTAATGTCTACGCATTTTCCTCTTTGTTAAAGCTGGTAATATTGATAAAACATGTGTATGTTTGTTGGACATGGCAGTGGTGGTTGTGCGGTTGAGGCGCTGGGCTACCGATCAGAAGGTCACGAGGTCAAGTCCCCGTACTGCTCAGTTTTAAGTTGCTTCAGAGAAAAGCATAAACGTAAATGAACGAGAGTGATGTTTCTGCAACATGTTGTTTGTGTCATCTGTGTATTAGCATGACAACATACACACGGCTTATGCCACATAGTGTAACCCGGTATCTCATATTGGTATCGGAGCAGTTTTTATTTTGCTGACTCAGGTGTGTGTCAGCTTCACACACTTCCTCCTGTCGTATTTATTCTGATTTTGAATGTTGTATGGGAAATTCTGAGAAATCCAGCATCAGCAGACTACAACCCTGAGGTATTTTGAGTCTAGCTGTCCTATACGAGTGTGTGTGTGCCTGGGTGACCTGTACCGAGTCCTTGGAACATCTGGCTTCTATGCTAAGCAGATTAATTGAGAGATCTGGACTTTTTTTTTACCCCCTCTTGCCCCCCGCTGAGTTACTTTAACAACTTAACTGAGGTCCCACAAAAACGTTCCAGTGTGGAGGACAATCTGGTTGAACAGGAGGATTTGGGATTTAATCTGTGATGGGGGCGGGGTTGGATTTAAAGCGTGTGTGATGAGAAGATGTACATGCATGTGAATTAGAACCAATCAATATGGATGAATAAGGGAGGTATTAATCCTTGCTCTAATGAGGGAAATGTACCCATAGCCCTGAATAAAAATACAGATGTCATGTTCATTTCCTGTTTCATCATGATTCTTAATTGTGTCTTGTATTATAATCTTTTTCCCTTTTAAAATGCATGACTTTGTGCCTTCTTTCTCTGTCTGTAGTTTTGAAATGATTGTTTTTCTGTTTCCTCTGCACCTAAACATCCATAAAATAATCCTGACAGTTAATAAAATGATGGAGGATGCCGGTATACGTGGGATGAAGAGGTATGTTTTTAGGATAGAAAGCCACGCTGACAGTGTGCTCTACAGCGACTGTCACTGCGGGGGGTTGAAGGTTGAATTATTTCTGGAAATCACCGTCATCATCGCTGCGCACAGAGGAAGAGGAAACTCTGCCTGGAAAGCCGAGGACCTCGTGATCAATATCGTGGGTATTTATGGAAGGGTGTTAGAAGATCTGCTGGATTCTGGGTTTTTATAGGACAATGGTTTATTTGGAGTAATCGTCAGTGGGGTGTGTTTTTGCTGAGTTTGGGACAATCTGTCCATTCACACCGTGATAATGACAAGACAGAATGGACTGAATCTGAGAGCACACACACACACACACACACACACACACACACGCAGCATTAATCCTCGTGTCCTGTTTGAGTCAAATTGACTCGCTATTTAAAAAAGCATCTAAATATCATTAAAGCGCTTCTATAATATTTCTACTATTTCGATTATAAATGATTTAATTACAATTATAAAAAATGATATAATTACAATATGCGATATGGATCGAAAACTAATATGTCATCATCCAATCAGCTATATGAGTCTGTGATTGCTGATACCGTCCATATCACAATAACGTCTTACCCTACAGTCTCACTGCACAGTAATGAGAGGAAGCAAGGAAGGAATAAAATACTTAGGGATGTGCTATTATTGGAAAATAATCCATGACAGGGTGATGTGATGCGCGTCGACACAAAGCAGAGTTACCGTTTACCAATCGAGTCCCTGATTGTTACCATAGAAACGATAACGTCTTAGAACGATGGCATTAAATAAACACGATTTCATGATTAGAGAATTCATGAAAAAGGTGGTTTAAGAGGCATATTAACAAAAACTATTTTTTATAATTGTCTATAAGTATTAGAGTTATTAGAGATAATATAGAGAATATTAGAAATTTATAATTTTATCAGTAATGTACTGTATTTAAAATTGGACAATATGGCGACTGTATGTGGAAGAGGGCAGATAGAGTTTTCCTCCGAGTGTGTTACGCCACACTGTGACTGTTTTATCTAAGCGCGTGTTAGCCTTCACCCTCCTCACTTAGTAAGTGTTGTATGATTAGGAGCTGGAGTTATTGGACATGTGGAGTTTCACCTGTTCTCCCTGTATCAGTGTGGGTTTCCTCCAGGTTCTCAAGTTTCCTCTCAGCTCCTAAAAACTTACCGGTAAGTTTATTACTGACTCTAAATAGCCCCTAGCTGAGAATGAGTGTGTAGCATCCCATCCAGAAGATATGCCTGCTTCATGCTCAGCGTTCCTGGGATAAGCTCTGGACCCTTTATTACTGAAAAAACTAGTGCGCTTAAGACAGGGGTGGGCAATCTTATACGGAAAGGGCCAGTGTGGGTGCAGGTTTTCATTCCAACCAAGCAAAAGACACACCTAAATCTATTGAAAGCCAAAATCAACTGATTAAACAGGTGGAATCAGGTGTGGCTCCTGCTTGGTTGAAATGAAAACCTGCACCCACAATGGCCCTTTCCGGATAAGATTGCCCACCCCTTTCTTAAGACGAATAAATTTAAACGTATCGTGTCCTAGTGCTGCTTGAAAGTAAGAGAAATAGAATGTACGTGAGAATGGAAAATAGAAAGTGGAATTCCCGTTTCCTCCACCTCTTATTTTCAACCACCGTTGCATGCACAGCTGGGATCAGGAACGACCCTCGAGTGTGATGGTGTCAATTCACTTAAACACGGTTTATATCGATCATCTCCCAGATGAAGGGAAGAGATATCAGGTGCTCAGTGTTGGAATGTCTGTGTAGATAGAACTAGACAACTACCCAGAGTGACATAGGATTGAGCTCTCTCTCTCTCAGTCTGGCCCATTACCAAACCTTCGACCACCCCCACTGCCCCTCTAGCCCCGCCCCATCACTCATGAGCCATTGGTGGCAAATTGACACTAATTCTGCATCACAATCCCAGAAAAATCTGGTCTTTCTGATTGCGTGTGTTCTCCAAGGCAAATTATACAATGAAGATCGTTGAAAGATAGACCTGCGATTAATGGAGCTTTTTATCATCGTGAGCTCATATCAGAAAACATTCTTCAGAGAGAGCTTGATGTAATAAGGACACTTCTTTTTCTGTCCATTAGTATGTTTTGTTTACATTTCTCCATCACCGCTACCATATTTGTAGCTGTCTTGTGAGTTTGCCGGTGTCCTATTGGTGGATTTTCAGACAAGCGTCGTAGCGAATGTTTCACTCTGACAGAATTCTGTCGTCGGCCATCTTAGGTCACAGTAACAGTTGAACATTATGCAATCTAAGACTGGAGATCTCAACTCTCCACCAAAGGATACTGTCAGGATTCTTTTCATGAAATCAAAAATTGTACAGCGTAAATCTGACTTTATTCGACGTCTAAGTGCCGAGTTACTTTAGTATAATTTTCTGTGTTAGATATGAAAAATGATATATATTGTGAATGTATTACGCAGCGGGTGAATGAGTGAATCACACATATTTCCACCATGCAGTGTGTTTTGCATGTGCGGGGGAGGCAGGAAGTGTGTGTGTATGTGTGTAGAGGGTTTGATTACAGTGATTAGTCAATAAATGTGGCCCTGATGACTCCCTGAGATTTACAGATGAGCCCTCAGCTTAGTACTTACAGCTTCCCTCACACATGAAGCCCCTCAGGCTGGAGAGAGAGAGAGAGAGAGAGAGAGAGAGAGAGCAAGAAAGATAGAGAGAGAGAGAGCAAGAAAGATAGAGAGAGAGGGAGAGAGAGAGAGCGAGAGAGAGAGAGAAAGACAAAGAGAGCGGGAGAAAAAGTGTCTCCTATAAACACAGTGCTGAGGGTGATAATCATGCTGTCCAACATCCTCGACCTATTCTTAACTCCACTACTGCACGGAGCTTCATTCTTTTATCATGCAGGTTATCAAACAGGACGACTAACTAGCATAAACAAGCATTTTATTCAGTTAGCATCAGAGTGTGTGTGTGTGTGTGTGTGAGAGAGTGTGAGTGTGTGCATGTGTGTGTGTGTGTGTGTGTGTGTGTGTGTGTGGGTGTGTGTATGTGTGTGAGTGTGTAAGGGCATTTCCTGTACAGTGCATTTTTACTGGAACGTGATTGATTTAATTCAGCCTGAGTATTTTGTCGGTATTAGAGCTGTCCTAATATCTCAGTAAGATAACACACCCTGATAAGAAGATCTGAAATAAATATGCCATTAATGTTCTGCTACAGCGGTGTAGATAATGACATTTTCACATAGAATTTTGAGAAAATACTTACGTTTTTGCACATTACTATCAGAGTCTACCAGTAATTCCTCTCATAACGTCCAGTTTATTCCACAATATTGTACTGAAATAAATTAACCCTCGCATTCCTGCATTGCTATATTACAACATTTTCAAGCAATTCTCCACATTTTTTTTTCTTTTTTAAAATAATAAAACACTGATGTGAGAGCTCTGACTATTGGGAAATACGCAACACTGACTCAATACTGACATTTATAAAGTTGTAAACATTCCACATTATAATAACGATCTGAACTTATCTACCCGACTTGGACTTCGGCTCTATTTAGCCAGCCCATGTTCATGGCATTGGATTGGATCAGATAACGTCCCTTATCTGTGATCATATCAGTCTATCCCTGGTTTTAATTTACTATAGTCATTTTCTCTGGTGTAAAATGACATTGAAGTGTTTTCTAAGCTAAAAAGAAAAAAAGCACATACACATTATAACTATTATTACTATTATCATCATTAATAAACACAGCCGCTAAGCTTTCTACCTTGAATCGAAGTGAAGGTGAAGACGCACCAGCTTTGTCCTAAAAAGCTAAAAATCAGTGGCAGGGCTCCCGACTGTGGCAGCAAGCGCTGAGCCCGAGTGGGCAGAGGAGCTGGAGGTAATAGTAGGCACTTTTGTTGTCATGTCATGCTAATAACACACAGCTCGGCTGAGCGCGAGCATCATTAGAGTTCGGGGCGTTTCGGGGTCTCATCTGGTCCCTGCCAGTTTTTACGGAGAGCAGCCGGGTACCAACATGGACAACAAAACACACTGATCAATAAAAAATAAACACAAATTTCCTTTATGTCTCATTGTGGTGGTTCAGCGAGTTCTGGGTTTGTGAAATAGATTATTAAAACATCATCTAGTTAAGATGAAATACACTTTATTCATTTACATTTATTAAAATAACTTTTTATGACAGATTATGAATAAAATCAAAAGAAAGAGTTGTTGGACTAAGTACAGTTTGGATAAAAAAAAAATGCCTTAAAAAAGATATTACAAAATCAAAACTAATAATAAATATGGCAAATTAATAATAATAATAATAATAATAATAATAATAAATTAGATATGAAATACATCATAAATAATTTAATATAAAAAGTTAAAATAAATATTTAATATATACATTACAAGTATTATTTTTTTTAAATACATTTGATTAATTTATTAATATATTTTAGCCACATTAGGCACACTGCATGTTTATATGATGGAATAATATTTAAAAGGTGCCAGAAAAGTAGTGTTTCTTTATTGTTCTTCCTCTTTTAAAAATAAGAACATCATGCTCACATGACATTTTTTTTTATTTAAATTTTTTATTTATTTATTTATTTATTATTATTTTTTACAAATTGTTGTTATAAATCTGATAATGAGTTTTTTTTAATCTCCATTTCTTAATAACAAACACCAAGGATTCACGCAGTTACTGTAGCTTCAGTTCCTCTTGGTGTTTTCTCCAAATCATATTAATAAACAATGATGGTGTGAAAGTGGATTTTGTGGGTAAGGTCATAGCTTTGTTGTTGTCTTTTAATCAAAGAAGAAATTCAATTAAAGTTGTCATAAATCAGGAATAAAATATAAGGAATTAATTGAATAATTTGACATCCTGGTTATGGAACATATAATCTTAAATAAGGTTAAATATGAGCTATCGTGTGCCATATTCCATTATCCTGTGTCAAATATTTTAATTGTAATAAATAAATAAATAAAATAGAACAGAGGCTCCAGGTTCCCCCGTGACCCTGAAAAGGAGTAAGCGGTTGAAGATGGATGGATGGATGGATGGAGTGTAAAGTTTCTCCATGACTCGGAGTATGTGTAATGCAGAGTTACAGACACAAGTCTAAGAAAAGCTTGACCATAAAACACAAAGATAAATAGGGTTAGTAATTAGTGAAACACACAACAGGTGTGAGCAACCTGTGTGTGTGATGAGGTCATGTGATGTGCTAGGGCTGATGGGTAATGCAGTTCTTGTCAGCCATTTTGTGGTCCAAGCTAGCAAATCAGTGTTGTATTGATCGTTTTTAATACAAGCAATGACTCTCTCTCATGGGCATGTCTCAATTAAACAAACAAACTGATGAATTACTTTTAATTACTTAACTGTCAATACAAGACGAGACGAATTAAGTACAACCTCTTTTTAAAACACGTGTCAGGTGCACACAATCAGGTAAACAATCAGGACTGAAAGCAAAAATACAAAAACCGTTAACACAAAAACACTTGTGCAGTTGCCATGGGAACAGAAATGCAAACCCTGAGACAAGCCTGTGACAGGGTTTTTTTTTTTTTGTTGAATATTCCATTTTATTTCCTTATTTGGTTCAAGAAATTGCTAGAATATTATTTAAAGTCGACGTGAAAACCATAATAAAGCTGTTAAATATACTCATGGTATTAAACTGCAATATTATATCGATATATCGTCACACCTCTATCCAGCAGATAACTCGGTATCCAGACCTTAACATCACAGCAAACTGCATTTTTATCCCCCACACACTGTCTCAAACTCAGGTTTCCTCATCACTCATCTCTGAATCAACTGAATCTTTTACAAGCAGTGTGGGAATTAGGGAGGTCAATGTTCACTGCCAGTATTGGGCCCATGCACTATACCAGTCCCCTGTTGATAATAAAAAGTGTCAAATTCATTATACAAATCAACAGAATATTGAACATATTGGCTCATATTGATCTGTTGTTAGTCCCAGTGAAGGAGGCGTGGCCTTGTGACTGTCAGTCACACTAATATTACATTATAATAATATAACACAACATCTTATTCTTATATCAGTCATGTTAATTATTATACTGTATATCAAATCTTAAGGAATAAACCCCTGTGTGTGTGTTGCTTTTAATTTCTGAATTGTTCTTTATTAAATTGAACATTTACTGGAACTGTAATGAATTATAAATAAATAAGTAAATAAATCTTTGATCTGCAAGAATCTCGTAACGAGAGACATTAGACAGATCCCCGTAGGAGATATTTTCACTTGCCAAGATATGCATTTTTTCCCCCAGTGAACTGAGAAGGAAATGTCTCAGAGAGTCGCGTAATTATGTATGAAATATATGACTAACTGACTCGGAGTATGCTGTCACACCATTTCAATGCACACTTCCACCCTGAGCTTCATTATTTGAAGCTCCGTCTTCAAATAGTTTCCCTTATTGACCCCGGGATGACAGAGCGAGCGAAGGACTGTGCTGATGCTTAGTGCTGGTACAAATTGCAGTGAAAGTAGAAGAGAACACACTTGGAGTTATTGACATCATCTCAATCCGGCTAATAAGATCTCACTGAGCCCGTAAAGTGCTCTTCCGTTTCAGAGTGGTGACCAGGATGCGAGCCAAGACCGCGCTGTGCTGGGAGAGCTGTATATCTCTGGACGAGGGGAAGCCCTTGATGCACTTTGCTTTGAGAAGTGAAAATAATGACCAAAAAAAACTCAAAAAACACCACGATGATGGAATCAGATCTTGCTGAGATTTAAATAACTCATATATTCATCAACAGTGATACTGGTCATTGTAAGAATGGGCATTAAATACAAGCACACGCTGGCATTAATTGCACACAGCACATCCTAACACTCTCTATTAAACACATGTATTCATACTCGTAAAAACGTAATAATCAGAATCATCAGTGCTGTGGAACATGTTGCATTGCTATAAAACGTAGCGTATTTCCTGCTATATTGTTGTTGGTATTTACCAACAACGTTTCCACTGAGGCAGTAATATCCATCTTCACCTCTGTGCATATAGTGCAGTGGATGTTGGTTTGATGTTGCAGGTCGATTGCACTTCTCCAGCCTGAACAGAATTCGGATCTATTATTAATGTCATAGCCACATCAGAACTGCAGCATTCTGATCACAGACAATCCCCTCGAAGCCCAACTTCCGCTGTGGTGCTTCTGACTTGTACGTGCTTGTTATTTTATGATGAAAATGAACTTTTCCCAGTAGTGTTGTGCAAATGATCGCGCATCCATGACATTATCTTCTGTCTATACTATAGAATCTATACTATAGATGAATCCCACTGTGCTAGTGCTGACATGATTCACATGGACTTCGCCATGCAAGGAAGACTTGGCGTTAAGAAGTTGGAGGCAAACACAAACTCCACACACACAGGACCATGGTGGGAATCGAACCCCCGACCCTGGAGGTGCGCATTATTATTATTATTATTATTATTATTGTTACGAGTCACCAGTGGATGGCAGTACAACACTGCCATACGGACTCAAGTCACGTGACTTTGTTTTGGTCCTCTGTCGTTTCACGTGTTAAGTTGTATTAAGTTCATGAATGGCCCCAGGTGTTTTCGGTTCTAGTGTAATCATGTGTTGTATTTAAACCTTTTGGTTTCTGCACACGGGGCGCGTTATTGTTCGTGTACTGAGTGACTGTTGTTTGTTTGAATGTTTCAGCTGTTTGTGTTATGGTGAGAAAGTCTGTTTTGAGTTCGTGGTAGGAGGCAGTATCCCAGAGTCAGCACTTAGCCGTAAATGCTAAGCAAGAAAAGCTTAGCATGCTAAGTAGGTCTTGTTCCTGCTTTGTTTTGTTTGTTTAACAATAAAGAGACTCTTGTGCTTACTTCCAGCACCCGTTTCGTAACAGAATAACGCGCCCAAGTATGGAAGTAGCAAGAGCACCCGGAGCCCAAAATTTTCTCCATTTTTGGAACTTCCCAATTTCTGAGGAATATTGCGCCTGGCAGTGCCAACAACACGAGGCACGCCAAGCTGAGCAATGGAGACTGGCGGATCTACGGTTCAAGCAGCAAATGGAGGAAGTGGACCAGATTCTCCGTGGCGTGGTGGAAGCGCTGCGTCCCCAGCTCAACAACGCTCCACTGTGCTGCCGTGAGAACAACCCGGTCACGCTGCCTGAACCCGAGCGTAAGGAGAGCCCCGTTGCACACATGCCCACGCCTGAGAGCCCCGTTCCACACGTGCCCACGCCTGAGAGCCCCGTTTCACACGTGCCCACGCCTGAGAGCCCTGTCTCACACGTGCCCACGCCAGAGAGCCCTGTCTCACCCGTGCCCACGCCTGAGAGCCCCGTTTCACACGAGCCCACGCCTGAGAGCCCCGTTTCACACGTGCCCACGCCTGAGAGCCCCGTTTCACCCGTGCCCACGCCTGAAACCCCTGTCTCACCCGTGCTTACGCCTGAGAGTCCCGTCTCACTTGTGCCCACGCCTGAGAGCCCCGTTTCACCAGTGCCCACGCCTGAGAGCCTCGTCTCACTTGACAGGGGAGTGCCAGCCAGTGGCTAGCAGGCAACCTCTGGTCCCCTGGCGCTGATCAGCACAGAGACATCGGAGCTCCAGCCGGAGGCTAACTTGGCAGCCTCCGGAGCCACAGAGACATTGGAGCTCCAGCCGGAGGCTAACTTGGCTGCCTCCGGCGCTACAGAGACATCAGAGCTCCAGCCGGAGGCTAATGTGGCAGCCTCTGGCGCCACAGCGACAACAGAGCTCCAGCCGGGGGCTAACGAGGCAGCCTCTGGCCCTACAGTAATGACGGAGCTCCAGCCGGAGGACGTGGCCACCTCTGATTCTCCAGATGCGGCCAGCGCGGCCGCAGCAGAACTCCTGCCTGAGGTAAGCCCGTTAACCCTGGTCTTTCTGTGTACAGGCAGTACGGCGGACGCAGAACACCAGCGGGAGACCAGGGAGGAGGACGCGGAGACCACTGAGCTGAGGAGGTGGTGCCGGTCGCCCTGCATTCCTGAGCCATGGCAGGCAGAGCCCTGCATTCCTGCGCCACGGCAGGTGGCGCCCTGCGTTCCTGAGCCTCTGCGGGAGGCGCCCTGTGTTCCTGAGCCTCTGTGGGAGGCGCCCTGTGTTCCTGAGCCTCTGTCGGCAGCGTCCTGCGTTCCTGAGCCACCGAGGGCAGCGCCTCGACTTCCAACCCCGGTGGGGGTGTCGTTCCAGCCACCTGCGGCCCGACAAGAACTGCCTCACTTCCTGTGGCAGCAAAGGGACATTCTGCCCAGGGACCCGGGACCCCCCACTGGAGGGGGGTTTCTGTTAGTGCTCCGGTAGGAGCACTTTTTGGAACGGGGTTCTGTTACGCCTCACCAGTGGATGGCAGTACAACACTGCCATACGGACTCAAGTCACGTGACTTTGTTTTGGTTCTCTGTCGTTTCACGTGTTAAGTTGTATTAAGTTCATGAATGGCCCCAGGTGTTTTCGGTTCTAGTGTAATCATGTGTTGTATTTAAACCCTTTGGTTTCTGCACCAGGGGCACGTTATTGTTCGTATACTGAGTGACTGTTGTTTGTTTGAATGTTTCAGCTGTTTGTGTTAGGGTGAGAATGTCTGTTTTGAGTTCATGGTAGGAGGAAGTATCCCAGAGTCAGCACTTAGCCATAAATGCTAAGCAGGGAAAGCTTAGCATGCTAAGTAGGTCTTGTTCCTGTTTTGTTTTGTTTGTTTAATAATAAAGAGACTCTTGCGCTTACTTGCAGCACCCGTTTTGTAACAATTATTAAGAAGTGCTTCTTGTCTGTAGTTTGTATTTGTTCTAGGACCTCAATAACTTCCCTAAAACCGGCCATATTTTATTGCTCGTGTTTGGTTTTATTTTCCCACGGTATATAACAGAATCTTTATCAACAGGTCAATTCAGATGTGTTACACACTATATTACACTATAAATGTACGGCGTAATCTGCACACGTACGCACATTCTGTAAAGAAATAAATGACTGACATGACTGATTTGGATGAAACTAAAATCCCAGAGATATTCTGCTTATCTTTGGTGATCACTGAAGACACTGTAGATGAAGGAAGGAAATATCAGCTGAATTAGGGAGGATGAATAAGTGCAGGGAGAAGGGGAATATCTAAAAAACAAAAACAGGATTTTTATCTTGGGTCTTAATTTAACAGCTAGATATCAATATCCATAATAACCATAGCATCCATAATATCTATGAATATACGTCATTTTTCAGGACTGGAACGGTTTTTAACTCCAGACTTTTTTAATTGGATTGGACTGGACTGGATGTATACAGGCATAATTACGGCGTTTCAGAACACACAGCTCAGTCTAACAGAGTGCTGTCTATCGGTGGTAAGAGGAAGTACATCAAACCGCTCTAACTCGATATAAACACACATTTTCTGATGACTCTTTCTTGGTGTTACATTTCTTGACACTGTTGAAATTGTGTTACGTTTCAGACGGGTTTGTCAGAGTGTTGCGTTTCGGACTGAGTTGCTAGTGTTTCATTTGTAAAGCAGGTGTAAGATTTCGGACCGTGCATCGATTCCTGTAAGCAACACCACAACTTTCTGACTCAATAGGTTTAACGTATCAGACAAAAGAACCGTTTTCTTGAACCTCGTCACGTGTTGTGGGTACTGTAGGGATGTGATGGAGTTTAGATCTCCGTGCCCTTTCGAGAGGACACTCTTCGATAAATCCCTGGGGATCGCGCAGGCAGGGAGAATGTCAAGGGGGAAGAGAGAGAGCATCTATAATGGACCTGAGCTACACCTGATCGATACATAAGGTATCAAAGAGCAAGGTTAAATCCTCAGCCTCTCATCTTTATTAGGATCTTTTAATCAGGCAGAACTTCGACCATCACATCAGAACCTGCCAATCTACATTTCTAATTTTGTCTGATAAAAGCTGAGCTATACAGGGAACTCATCCTTGCTGCATCTCACTTTAATATGAACGCTGAGGAAAAGTATATAACAGATAGATTGCATATGTAAATGCATGGGCATGATTCAACCCATAAATCGAAAGAACCTTTTAAAAAACCTTTTTTTTTCCATTGGCTTGAGCAAGACCATTAACCCTCAATGGCTCTGCCATGTCCTTTAATTCGTCATTCTTCATTAGCGTGTGTACACACCACATGAGCCGACGGCATATGGCAACCTTAAAGAAGACGACTGAAGGCTCTTCCTAGTGCTACTTTTACGAGCAGACTAGGAACCAAAGGAGATTAGGGCATGATAGAGTACAGAGAGAGGTCATGTCAGACTGACTCCATCATCAGCAAGAGCTTTTCCTACCCAACAGTTTCTATTACTGCAAACTGATTCGGATTAAAGTGGTGTTCTTGTAAAAAAAAAAAAATGTATATTACATGGTAAAGATCTTCCTAGACCAGGGGTGCACAATACGTGTCGGTCGATCACTAAGGAAGTGCGGGTTGATCGCCATTCAAAAAAAAAAAAAAAAATTGTTCACCTTGATGTACAGGACAGCCAGTCTGAGATCTCGTCTTTTCTCTCACCATGCATGTGCGATCAAACGCGCCAACGCTAAAGACTAGGGAGCGACATCACAGAGTTAACTTTTTTCAGTCTTTTAAAGACAAAACCAAGCGCAGTTGTGCGCACTTTAACATTGCACTGCACGGAGCAGATTGACAGCTGTCAGTCAGAGTTTGACAGACGCTTTCAAGACTTTGCTTTACTGGAGCCAGTAAAGTCCAAATACCGTTCCACGATGACTGATCATCATTTGGAGGCTGGAGGCTGGCTACCAGCAGCTACTGTCCGGAGTATGCAACCCTGGCTGATTCTATTCAGTGCACATCATCAGAGTAAGGTACTGACCAAAAATGTACTGAAG
>JAFFST010041770.1:56370-73870 GCA_022414735.1 Noturus placidus | reverse complement strand
TCTTCTAATGTGAGCAATGCATGGCTGTTCTCCTTCATATTTACAAGCTGATTAAGACAATACCATGAACATTAGTCATCAAAAATAAACAATGTCTACAGTATTAAAGCATCTTTGCAGAGCTTGATCGAAAGACTATTATTTAGACATCAAAACTATCGATGATTGAAATATATAGCTCTAATATTAGTAGTAATGCGGTTTTACATCAGAAACTCCGGTAGAGTCATAATATTAGTGCTGATTCTTAGTGTAAAACTCTGTCCAGGGGTTATCCTGCCTTGTGCCCCATGCCTCCTGGGATAGGCTCCAGGTTCCCCGTGTCCCTGAAGGATAAGCGGTACAGAAAATGGATGTATGGAAAGATAATAATCATTAAAACAAATACTTTTGGTGAAGTGCGTTTCAGTAACATATAATGAAATTTCCTGTAAATCATAAGATGACATCCATCCATCCATCCATCCTCTACCACTTAATCCTCAATCCTGTCAATCCATCACAAGGCATAAGAAGACATATAATATTTAAATATATTTGAAAGTTATTCTTGATTGCTTAATATAAATGCAGGATTTTGCTCTTCCATCCTAAATATGGGTCAGTACCATGAACGATTGCTAATCAGTTACATACATTAGATATGTTTTTGTTACTAATATGAATGCAACGTCGAAGGACAGTTCCGATCTCAGTTTGAACCAGTGTCACCAATTAGCCACGGCAGAGTGTGCCCCTGTGACCTCTGACCCCTGCTGTGCTCTCCTGCACATTAGCCCTTTGGGGCCCAACTGGAGTTGATGTAGTACCTATTCTCTTCAGGCTCCTAAACACGCAACCGCATTCATCCCTAAACTTCCATTTTCTGTTCCTTTGTCTCTTGGCACTGTTTTCAGGGTGTCCAGCTTGATCCTTCTGTTGACCTCTGTGTGCTCCGTGGAAGTGGATACCCATTGCTCGCTCTCCTACTGTGCCTGCTCGCCCATGCACCTACACTAGAATGGACTCAAACTGAATATAGGCTATTTTTTGAAGCAGATAAATCAGCAGAAGGCTGACCAATCAGTGTAAATGCGCAGAGCTGGATTGTAACGAGTGTGAACAAAAGGATAAAGGCATATATATCAGGGCGGCTGTGGCTCAGTCGGTAGAGCGGGTTGTCCACTAATCCACTAATCGTAGGGTTGGTGGTTCGAATCCCGGCCCGGGTGATCCCATGCCGAAGTGTCCTTGGGCAAGACACTGAACCCTAAGTTGCCCCCGATGGCAAGCTAGCACCTTGCATGCAGCTCTGCTACCATTGGTGTGTGAATGTGCTCTCATTAGTAAGTGGCTTGTAAATGTAAAATGATATTTCTGTAAAGCTGCTTTGAGACAATGTACCATTGTAAAAAGCGCTATACAAATTGATAAATTATATTGTTTTTAATATCAGAATACATGATGAGGAAGTTTTGTACCAAACCTAATTCATTATCTGCATTGTTTAAAAACAATTGTTTGGACACATGCAAATGGAACAAACCTGATCAGATCTTCAGACTGGATTTTATTTCCCAGGGCCAGTGTGTGTGATTGTAAATCTTAATGCATCTTTTATAATGTTTCATTTGAATATCTCTATATATTAAGCTCTGATATCTAGCTTTTGTTTTATATACCTTGGTGACACTGTACAGAAGAACCTCCCTCAATGTGTTTCATGGCAATTGACTCAAAGAAATAAATGAAATGTGCAGTGTTATCAAAAGTTAATAATAACAACATATTCATTAAGAGCACTTTGAGCTCTCAAAGCATTTATATCTGCATTACACACAGAGACTGAGTTCTAATTACATCCCCATTGTGGCTGATATCATTTGGTGCCTTCCAAGATATCTGTAAGTTCTGCCTCTTTCAAACTGAGCATTCACACACAATGAATTTAACAGTGTAGTTGCCTGTATTGTTAACTCAGTGCTCCTAAAGGATGCTAATAAGCGTTGCTCTCTCTCTCCTCCGCTCCGAGGCTCTGTTCCATTTACAGAGCTGCAGTAAAAAGAGCAGCACTAAGATCTTTAATGGCTCCCTGCGTGCAGTATCAAAGGCCTCATTGATAACCAAACAGGGAGGCATCCCTGGGTTACAAGTGTATACTCAGCAGGACATTCTCTTTCATAACCATGCATGCCACTCTTTAAGGTTCATTGAGGCAAGGGCGAAAAAGGGCCCAAACATCATGTTTTAGGAGGCGCTATCACATTAGAGCGCCACATTGTCCCAAAAAACGAACAAATCTTTGATCTGCTCATTATCAGCATTAACTAATCCTCGACTAATTAGTCAAATATTGAGTGTGTTTAGCATGTAGAGAGGAAAGAACAGGGTGTGGGTTCCTGTTTTTTAAAAAGCTAAATTGCTTAAATCTCTTTCTTTTTCTTACATTTAGTACTGCCCTTCAGAAGCTTTATAAAATATTTACGTTTTGCAGAAGGCAAAATTTATACCAATCAACCTGTTCAAAAGTATACACCGCGCCCTTCCCCGGCTCTTAATGTATGGCGTTACCTTCTTGAGCATCAGTGAATGTTTGCACCTTTTGTAATAGTTGTATACCTCAGTCATCCTCAGTGTGAAAAGATGGATCTCAAGATCATATAGCCACCGCTAGAAAGGGCTCAAATATGCAGAAGATGCTGGAAATGTGAAGACTGTGCAGGACCTGGAGGATTTTTCTGAAGTTTAACTGCTCAGGACAAACAAGGGACTCAAGAACAACTCTCACAAAACATAAAAACAGTCGCTGATCATCCAGGTAATGACAAGCAGTATAAAGAATCAAGGGTGTGTAAACTTTTGAACTGGTTCATTTGTGTAAATCCAGCTATTATTGTGTTTTGTGGACTATATGTAAACATCTGTTATGTGAAATAGCGTATTCAGTGCAGAACTAAATAAAAAAAACCTATTGCAATTTTTATGATCCCTCTTAATTATTTGTATTATTAACATTTTTCAGATTCTGCACGGCGTACTGGATGTAAACTTATGACCTCAGCTGTGTCTCACTTTGGAGGTCTTTTATTAGTAAATAAAAATATAATGCATATTCACAATGTCACAATGAGCAATTCAATATCCAAGCAGTTTATAAACGTGAGAGGAACCGTAATATATATATATATATATATATATATATATTTTTTTTTTATGTACTTTCTATCTATATTTGATTGGCCTGATCAATCTAATCATGCAGATCCTAACCATAAATCCGCACAACCGTTTTGTGTAGTAATGCAGGTTATCAAGGAGCATTTGTAATGACACTGACACAATAGGCTGGAAGCATTGGGATTCAACATTATTGCTAACGTTATTGTAACACACACATCCGCCCACTTCCTTCTCAACTTGTCAAGTCTCCTGAATAGCTAGATTTAGACGGCCATTAAGACTGTCCTTAGGTCACGCTGTAATATACTGAACGGCAAAAACATCACTATTACAAACAGGCTTTATTTAATAATTTTGCCAATACCATGTTTCGCAAACAATATGACATCATTCATTATTATAAACCTGTTTGTGTGGAAAATAGGTCTGAAGGTTGTTAATTCTATAGAAATTAATTCAAATGCATAAATATGATGTTATCATTCCTTCAGACGATTCAGATTTGTTTCAGTTGCATATCAGTTATAGTTATAGATGCACCGATACTAAATTTCTCAGCCAATACCGCTAGCCGATTATTCAGAGTGATATCGGCCGATACCGATAACTGATTATTCAGAGTGATATCGGCCGATACCGATAACTGATTATTCAGAGTGATATCGGCCGATACCGATAGTTCTGCCTTTTATTTCTTCTTTTAAATGTATAATAATTAATTACACAATTCTGAAGGATATGCAAATAAAAACTTTATTCTCTCCATTTCAACAAGTTGTTTCACAGTAACTGGTCTCATAAACACAAAACACATTACTCTAATTAACATTAACACATAAACTACATTCTGAAGATTAAAGTAATATTATTAACTTATTGAATGTTATTAATTCATATTAACCTTGAATTATAAAAATCCTCCTGTTAGTCTCACATTCACTCACCACTAATAAAAACATTTCAACTTCATCACTGAACATCAAACTGGTAATATATAATATACACTTTTTTATATCTTAACAAAAACTGGATATGAAATGTACTAATCTACAAATATATATTTTCTGTGGAATATATACTTTTTTGTCGACTCATCATCATATCAATCTTTCAACAGTGTACTGGCCCTTTAATTCAGCATGAGCTGCTCGGGAATAAAAAAAAATTCTCGACGCCGAAACTCGCGCTTCACTTCTGCGACATCCGGTGTAAAAGCACTAATTCGTTAACATGCAGTGCAGAGCTCACAAACTGCAGTTTTGTCGTCATTGTCACCCAATTCAAAGTAATTCCACACAAGAGACATCATCTTTGCACACAGCACAAAATCAATGCGTTTTCAACCTCTTTTGATTGACAGGATATAATCAGCATTGATCATCAGATGTTTTTAAACTTTCGGCCCATAGCATGAAAAATTGCCTTTATCAGCCATTATTGGCCGACACATCGGTGCATCTCTAATTATAATTACTACATAATTTAAACAATTCTTTTTAAAAAATCATTATTCTTTACATTTTTTCCTCTTGAATAATTCGTAGAATAACATTTTCGTTCTTGCACATTCTGCCACACTCTGTCTTTAAAACATTTCCTAAAAGAAAGCCAGGCATCTCAGTCTTCATTCAAAAAGTCCAATCCTCTTTGCTTCCAACTACAATATGGTACAATATGTTAAACCTTTGTCACCTTTGCCCAAGTTTAGTATGATTGGAAGACCTTGTACACGATATAGACTGGTACATGATCAAGAACCAAAGAGATATAAGATTATGCTTGAGAAAAAATCCAGAAACGTAACACCCAGTGCCTGAGAATTAAGAAGTTGTTGTCCTGAAAAATGCCACCAACAGGCCAAACTATCAAAGCTATGTGGTCTGGCCTGACTTTGGCTTTCATTAACACACAGCTATATCACCCACATTTGTTCATTATGATGGGAATTTCAGAAACTGTTGGTTTTAGATCGGGAGGAGAGCAGTATGAGGGAGGTGAAACACACAGCCCTGATGGAGCTTCACTTTGATGCACAGGTGCTATGTTTTGGCAGACATATTTTAAATATTCAACATTTTTCCCACCGATTGAGTGATCAAGCGATCCATATAAACACACATAAGCGCTTAGCTTTCTGAGAAAGCCTCCCTGCTTCAAGGGTACTTTGTGTGTCATATTGTACTGCTGAGGGAGAAAACACACATTAGCAAATACACCAGGCACAGACAATGTGATGCATCATCAAACACTGATACCTCAGTCCTGCAGATAAGTTATACAAACAATGCTTGACAGGAATAGGAGGTGTAGAGAATAGTTCAATAGACACACATTCCTGAAACTTTTTGTTAGAAAGAAAGTGATCGTTGGGAAATTTCTTTAACAGTAAAGAAATTGTGCAACGCAAAGTTGTAGTAAGGGTCAGGAGAAAATCGGGATCGGACTATTTTAACACACAATGCTGATACCATCTGCTATCTTAACCACCACACACACACACATACACACACACTTTCCACTGACAGAGAAAGATGAACAGAAACAAAGGACAACTCACTATCACGGGTCTTGGAAAGAGCCTTTACTTAAAACATCATCATTTTTTCCCCCTCACAGTATAAATAATGATTTTAAAAGATTGATTTTCATTTTATACAAAAAATAATACAAGTCTGACAAAATCTAATGGTATGTGTTGAGAATGATGGTGTAACTAAGTTGCATACGCTCAATAAAACCTTTTCTTTCTTTTTTTTTCTTTTTTTTTCTTTTATCAGAAATGACCTATTGGAAAGTAAGAACAACAGGTGATAGTTAAAAGAGCAAAGCAAACCAACTTGTCTTTTCCATATCGAGCAGTCCACACATTCATTTAATGCATGTGGTGACTAGTGTTTGACTTTATGAGTTATTATATCATGTTTTGTGTACCACACTGTACCTCAGAATTGCATAGGTGGGTAATACTGTTTGTCCTAGTGACCATGACCTGATGACAGACAACCATCCTACTCACAGTTATCAGCCTCTCAATTACCATTCTAGAGACTCTTAATAACCTGTCTGTGATACCCTCACTAATGTTTAGAGAATAATGTCATTACGTTAAGGATTCCTTGTCATGGTATCAGTCTCAGATGCCAAAATGGAAAGAAAGGAAAAAGTGTGCAATATCTGCAGCTTGGCTTTGACAATGCTATTATCCCATGTTTTTTGCTCATGTAACTGTTTGTAAATCTGCAGGAAATGGGCTAATCCCACAATTTCTTTTGTGCCATTCAACACATTGCATAGTCCTTTCTGTTCTAAAGATTGTCATTTCTAAATCACAGTTTGTTGGAGAAAAAAAAATGTACATCTTTAAAGACACGGCATAATTATCATTCATTCATATTTACAACTGTACAGAACAGTGACTACTCCTATTAACCACGGAAATGGAAGACCCACTGCAATGTATATGCAGGAAACACAACCAACACATTCGGTCCATCAAGTTCTAACCCAAAAAAAGACCTGTTGAAAATAACATAAGCTGATTGTCATTTCATTCGCAAACTGATTACAGAACATCTATGTCTAGGTGAGCTCATTGATGTTTTAGACTGACAGTCCAGGGACAGGATGAGAAGAATCCTCCATTAAAGAGCCAGTTTGACCAGAAATGGAATGGAGCATTGGTAATCCTTTGGCATTTGGTAACCCTGTGAGTCTACACACAAAATCATGGCAGTTAACACCATCACTGCACACCATTTCCATTTGTTCCTTAAAGAGGTCAGAGGAATCATACTTTTTTTTAGTGGTTGAAAGCAAAGCACTATTACAAAAGGTGAGTTTGGAAATGGTATTGACTTCCAGGTGATCCTCTCATCTTTCCATGGTACGATTAGACTAAGCCAGAGTCTTCTTTCTGATTGCTCTCCTCTTTTTTTCAGTCCCTACATTAGTGACCAGCTCATCTTCCAGTGCACTGTTGCCAGTGATTAGGAGTTTCCACAGATACAGCAGGGAGAGAGCCAGAGAAATGTGCTCCTGTTGCTAGGCATTGAGGAAGTCAGGTGGACACGCTCACCAGGCTTGCAGAGGACACTGTCGACAAAGACGAGAGGAAGGGAAAATAAAGAGTCAGCGCTTAATAAACGGTGCAGTACTGTACAAAGTGCAACTGGTGGTAAAGTTAACAGATATCAGTGAACAGTTACCAGTGACGTTATCCGCTCTCGTGCCTTCTTTTTTTTCAGTGAAATATCTTCTAAGGTATTGCTCGCTATTTCTATTTCTGCCTTTCCCTGTTAGAGCGGAGACACGTGACCCCGTCATGACCCGCTGGCCAACAAACAGTCTCACCCGATAAAGGTGTGGACCAGCTGCTCGGACTAGAGCCTTTAGATGGTGCTCTATGAGTAGAGGGGGTGTTTAGTGTGAACGGAAAAAAAGGCCAAACAGGAGGGCAATAAAGCCAGTGTGGGTTCGTAATATTCCCAAGAAAGCCCATTGCCATTTGTTACACCAAGTCAAATACAAGGGCTCTGATAAGGGAGAGGAGAACCTGAAAGTGCCCTCTTAAGTGGCTGAGGTATCACATACCTGAGGCACATTCAGTACTTCCAAAACAGCTTCTTATAGATATAAAGCTTTGACTTCAATTATTTGATTGCATGTGTTACTAAATGTTATAAATGTTATATTGAAAAGTGTGTGTGTGTGTGTGTGTGTGTGTGTGTGTGTGTGTGTGTGTGTGTACTCTGCAGTACTATCTGACATTAAGGCCTAAGTCATGTCAGCTCATCAGCTAGTGGCCATCACCACTGCAGCGTGGGAAATTGAGCGTGTGAAAGCAGCTGAGTGAGGACTGCATTTCAGGCTAGAGCGCTCAGAAAGGGGAAGAGGGAATTAGTTAACGCACATGCCTCCCCACGGCAGGGAAACAAGAGCGACACACTAGCTTTAATTAAGACCGAGGGTCATTTCCTGGTCTGATATGCTGAGCGCTGGTCCGGGAGTGGTGGAATAGAGAGTGGGCAGAGGGAAAGAGAGAAGCGGATATAGGCACGGGGGAGAGATTAAAAAAAAGACGACAAGGGAATAAGGATGGGAATAAAGGAAAAAATAGAGATAGAAATACTGACAGTATGAGTGAGTGAGTGAGTGAGTCAGTGAGTGAGTGAGTGAGTGAGTGACAGAGAGGAAAAGAAGAAAGTGAGACAGTGAGAGCAGTTTGTATATCAGGTGACTTGTGGCTAAAGGGTACGGGTGACTGGTCAGTCAGGCCGTTCAAAGGAAATGGGTATTCTGAGGAGTATCGCTACACTTGCTTGCTTTACTGATTCAGATGTTCAGAGAGCATGGATAAACCGAAGTGGCCAATTTACAATTCCTGACTTTACAAATGGACTTTTCTCTAATTCGCTCATCTCAGGTTGGTCCCTCGTTACTCATTTTGTGCACATTCGGTCAGCTTCAAATTGTAAAAAGCATGCTGTGTCTGCTGAGGATGTGTACATGTTGGAATGCATTTAATCAGGACAGACACGATTAAAAAGGACACCATTTCACTTCACCACAGTGCAGGATTATTAAGTGACTTTATTTAAACAGTATTTACCCAGTTCAGACCCCCCAGTTGTACCATCTTGTTAACAGCAGCATCCTAATATGACAGGGATTAAATAAATTGTCAGAATGAACACAACTATTAGCTGGGATTAGTATAGTGCTCACTGTGGACGTTTACTACAGTAGAAACATCCTTTAATCTGCATTCGGTGCATGTTAGTGTAACTTGATTAATTAATAATTAAGAAAATATGATTTGTTGATTTTTGTTTTGTTTTGTTTTAGTCCCCAAACAAGAAAAATCATTTGAAAGCTGCAGGATAGAGTACCCTGATGCTTAAACTTTCCAAAAGCATGGCTGAAGGGATACATGCAGAATACACAGGCAGTTATCTTACCTCAGATAGCTACATATTCCATACAAAGTTATTATATACTATGTTAGAACAAATGAGACAATGAGATAAAGAGGTGAAGCTAGGAGCACATGAACTAACCTGTTTGGTGGAGGACATTGAGCTGAGGGTGTTGAGGCTGTTGTTGTCTGTTACTACCATGGCGGACGGAAAGCGTGACGGGTGGGAATACTGTGGTGGCTCCTGCTTGTGTGGGTACACTGTTAAAATAGCACAACAGGCAGACAGACGGTCACACGTGTGTCAAAAATGAGCTGCATGTTCCTATGAGTTGCATGTATCATGTTTATCCATATGGGAACATATATTACATTACGGGCATTTACCAGATTCTTTTAATGACAGCTGAAAGGTCATTAAAAAATCATCAGAATGAAGACAACTCAATGGACTAACTAGCCTCGGCATATTATCTACAGAAGAGTATGGTCTCGTTGTGTAAATTTATCAGAAGTACCGGTATGTCCTTCAATGATAATCTCGGTTTGGTGCATATTAGTATAGCATACAAACAAATTCATAACCTGAAAGACTAGAGACTAATACTGGTTCGTATCAAGGGTTCGAGTGATCTAGTGGATAAATAAAAAGGAAAACTTTCAAACCTGTGAGTAAATAAACAACAATTACAAAGGTTTTTTTTTTTTTTTAAGTATAAGGAAAATTAAGCGAATAATAGGTATGCAAAGAGTTTGCTAGTTCCCATTAGGGAATTTTTCACTTCATCCATCCATAGGAAGAGAAGAGAGCACACTTACTGTGTGAGTGTGTAACGGTGGCCATGAAAGGCTGTTGGCTCATGTGGCTGTGGGACTGTTGCATGAGGCTCTGTTGGTGAGAGCTATGCAGCTGCTGAGAGAACTGCACGGGCTGTAGGGTGGCCAGACTTCCTGCCACACTGTTGATTACAGGCACAGACTGTGCCTGTGATGTGCTCAGACCTGTACACAAATTTACACAGTGTTTATGACGGTACTGATTCCAGTCTTGGTTTGAATCAGGCATGTTATAGCAGCGGAAACATAAAAATGCTCAGACATACCCATCATGTCCCCAAGACTGAGGATGACAACCCGTGGCAAGTAAGAGACAGCACTCACCCTGTGCAATGGCCATGACTCCAGAGATGGGCATAATGAGGTTCTGTGTTTGCTGGTGAGCATGGTGGGAGCTATGGATGTTAGTCAGGGTACTAACTGGTGGAAGACCTCCACCTGATACTGAGATCTGCCAAGAGAAAGACACAGAGATTCAGTCAGAGGATGTCTAACTACCATTAGGCAAGACACTCATTCTAGTGCAACTCTTCATTGCTAAACCTTAGATCAGTTACCAATAAAAGCGCTGAGATTGTTTTATCAAAGGATCTGCAGCGCTATCTTAAAGCAAGAATGACAGGGCTTGAAGAGACAGTGGGTATTTTTGAATAGGCTGCTGGTCATAGAGGCGGCTTTGCTCTGACAACTGTCTGATAGCAAAGAAAAGCCACAATTATCATCTCTTTCTCCTCATGCTGATATCACAAGTGCACTAGAAATCCCAACAAATTTGAGTCAGAGCTAAATTCAACAAATCAATATGTCTGATAAATTAAGAAGTTTAGAATATCGAAGGTGACTGAGGTTTGTCTAGCTGAAAATTCAATATTTGCATAGAGCGGGGGGAAGGGGGGGTGGAGGGGGGGTCAGATGTTCTCCTCCTGCAGCAGTCCAGCTTAATCGAGTGCTGCTGTCAGTCCACTTGCCAGAGTAAGCAGAGCTCCACCCGCTACTTCTTCCTCCATGGCATATAATCAATAACAACAGAATGTTTCTTTGTCAGGTTTATTGGCATAGCCATGGTCATGCCCTGCTCATAGTAACACCATAGCTGCCCCTTGGCATACTGTAGACTAAACCTTACTGTCTACTGGAGCTTCAACTGAAAGAACAATGCAGTGATTGTTGGGCTACACAGCGGTCAATGGCAGCGGCTATCGGGGGCCCTGTTCGGCGTTGTTGTATCAAAAGTAGGCCTTGGCTTATCTTATCTGAGGCAGGAGTGGCCAGGTGTGCTCACCATCTTGGCGTCAGGTGACAACAGGCCATGACTGGAGTCCAGTGCTCCAGGAGAGATCTGCTGCAATACAGACTGGCTGCTCGTCATGCTGTGGTGATTGATAGTGCTTGAGGAGCTGACTTCACTGGGTCCCTGGTTGTACCTGAGAGCTGAGGCAAAGAGAGAGAGAGAGAGAGAGAGAGAGAGAGAGAGAGAGAGAGAGAGAGAGAGAGAGATTGAGTTGCTTTTTGAAGTAACACAAGTCTACATATAGGGTAAAGATTTGGGTCTCTCCATGTGTTTTCACATTAGCCACAAGTTGCCAGAGACGCTTATGTCTGCCTCCTGGTAGGTTAGCACAGAGCAAACAAACTCCACTGCAGATACATGTCGAACAGAGTCAAGGCCAGTGTACACATAGACTGTTGCTCATAACACCACACACTCATGGCAGCTTGTGCTTCCCAGGACACCTAAAACATTCTCTGATTTAACTTTAAGTAAAAAAGAATACACATTTTCACATTCAGAATTGAAGATTCTTTTAATGGGATAGATTGCTTTGTATGTTGAGTCTCATGTTAAGTTCTGGGACGCCACTTTATAGGGATTTCGGTCATCTCTTGTACAGTGGGTGTTTGAAAATCCCAGCCTCCTCTGATACTGACCAAGCAAACATTACAAAATCAATGCCAGTGTCAAATACTTTTGTTGATATACAGGCAGTACCTTATTTAAGCCCCAGTATCATCCTGACAGAGACATCGGCTACCATTACTTAAAATAACACACCGAGAGCAGGATCTTCGCAAGATCTATAACTGACCAGACCAAGACATAGAGCGCACAAACACTCCCACACATTACCAAAGGCACCATGTACTACACAAATGAAACACATACTTCTAAGTGGCAAACAACATTGTTTTTTAACAAAAGTGGCAATGACCACATTTCATCCATCGTGTGGTTCATTAGCTAGACATCAGACGAGGGTCTCTCCACAGAAGGCCACAAACCGGTGTCTGCATCCAACTCTCTCACAGCTCTACAGCATCTTGTAAACAACTACAGCGGACAATAAAGCACTCCATCAGGCCCATGGACCCCTGACCACACAATGGATCAAGCACCATAAACAGACTTTATTTTATAGGTCTATTCCCTGTAAAAGTGTCAGGGGGATGATGGGGCTGATTCACCAGGGGCATTGTCTGACTTTGTCTGCTATTCACCTAGGATGCAGGGACTGCTGCTCTCTCTCTCTCACTCTCTCTCTCTGTGTCTGTCTGTCTCTCTCTCTCTCTCTCTTTCTTATTGCCAGCTTGGGTTGTATGTCTGACCAGACTGACCAGTCTGACCAGCAGGAGAGCTCTGTTTCTAGGGCAACAAGGAAGCAAAATATGGTCTTTGACAACACAGGGCAGGAGCCATGCAGGACAAAAACATCAGATGCCTAAGCAAGTGTAACTATCCCAGTTCACAATACACATTACAAACACTGCTTTTTTTGAGCTAAAAAATAGTGAGTTATAAATAATAATACAGAATCCAGAGGGTGATAAGTGTAGAAGGGGAGTAGGATCAAGAACTAAAAAGCTTCAGTTCTCCTTGGGACCCATGTAATATCAAAGTCCTGGTGCCCAACCCCAGGCAATAGTCTTTAGAATGCTGCTACATATGAGAGACCTCCTGGGTCTCTGCAGAACGTTCATGTCCTTTCAGCCTGGTTGTGGGCTTCACGGTAAGTGTGGAAACAGCTGAACCCAAGAGTTATGTGCAAAGGTCATCCAGAAGGACACTCCACCATAAACTACAATGTTCTACACTCTTTCCAACCAGCTGAGGGGAATTCTTTCATTAAGAAACGTGACATTTTCATCATTAGAATTTTCCACGAGTCTGATTTGAAAATTTAAGAAGGTATGATATGAGAAAGACAGATTAAATTATTTAATGGAACTATCAAAATTGCTGCTGATGGTGTATCGATTCAGAGTACAGGTGTATATAAATGTATCTGCATTCCATTGGGACCCACAACAGAGGTAAGAAAACAACCAAAAACTCAAACACATAGCTCCTAGAATCTTATCAATAGCATGATAAGATCAATTAAAGGTCAATAAAACAGGAATAAGAGAACTGACCCTACAGTGACCTTTTCCTTCTGACCTATAGGCTTGATGTGATTTGAGAAAAGGGGTAGAAAAAAAAGGGGGCTTCACCCACAGCCAACTTTAGCCACAGCAGAAGGGTGATCAGTCCTGTTTGGTCAAAAAAGACCCAATACTAGCAGACAGCTCCTGCTGCTCTGCTCCCATCCCAGCTTCAACCACTATACTTTAGTTCATAAAGGTGGGGGGGGGGGGGGAGGGTTCTAGCATTCCCTCCCCTAGCCCAACAGAGATAAATGAACCTAGGTTACAGTCACTTCTAATACACCATGGACAATGGGGTTTCCTGCTAGGAGAGAGTAAAGAGACCAGGGGACAGGGGAGCCCCTTATCAAAGGTCTGGGAGATGTAGTAGCTGAAGATTTTAATTGTCAATTAAGCATGCATAATACAGACTGTGTCTTAGCAACATGATGAGGGCAACCTGCTGAGCCATTCTTGTTGGGTCAGGCTTTTACACTGAAAAACATCTGATGCTGCTGGCAGGATGCCTTGTAAGCACCCTAACCCCCAGCTAAGGAAGAGCTTAGTAAAGCAGAGTCTTCCTTATCTGAAACAGACACCCCTACCCCTTTGCACCCACTCCAGCCAGTGACCCTGCCTCTCCTTGCAACCTGGGGTCATTCACTGGCCAGGTGTGCAGGAGGGAAAATCCATAAGCAAACAAACAAGCCAACATGCATCCACAAGATTAAAAACGTGTGTTCAAGGAAAACAAGCGCTCTTTTCTTCTCATCTTTTAACACAAAGATTTAATATTATATATATATATCAGTGCCTTGCTATTTCAAGCTAGATCAGCGTATTTAACTGGGTCTGTGATTTATTAAATAAATCAGAAAAGGGGCGAGCAGTAAAGGCAAATGACAACCTTACAGGGACAACAATACTACTGTCATGTTGTTATCCTGCTTGTTTGACCTGAGGCTGACCCTGGGACTGACCCCAGGTACATTTGGATTGTTATTATCACGTTTCCAAAGTGGGGAATAAAAACGCCATATGCTCAGTGCACTCTAATTTAACTCTTTCTTCTTTTCCCACAGAACTGGAAGTAAAGCTAATGACAAACATTGTTTTCCACCTCCACTGCTATCAAACACTACAGCCCTGATAACAGCCCTGAGGCCTTGCCTCAGTAACCTGACCTAGATTCACAACTGAGGCTTTAAGCAGCTTTAAGTTCAACTGGTGGTGAGAGGATCTTGAAATATGGTTACCTTGCATCTTGCTGGGTGGAGAGGTGCTGGCCTGTGAATGGTGTGGCGAACTGTGTGTGAGGAGAGGGTTGATGCTTTGCCCTCCATAGGCATCCATAGCCAGCTTCTGTCTGAAGGCTTCCTCTTTGCGCCGATTGGCAAACCAGTTGTAAACACGCACCTCTGTGACTAAATTGGTACCAAGTCCATGGGCTTTAGATGGTGATACCCCTCTCTGGAGACACTCTGCCCTACATGGGGACGAAAAAAATGTTTAGGCAAAGCAATTATTGATCAATTATGTAAGATTACAAAGTGTGTAAGATGCTAGAAACATTGATATTGAATATTGTAATAGTTTTTTAAAAAATTATAAAATACGATACATGCAGCATTACCGGTTGCATTCTTCTACCAGAGCCTCCCGCTCTTCTTTGCTTGGGTTCTTCTGCCGTTCATACGCCTGGTAGAGGATCTGCTGGGATGCAGGCCCCCACTTGAAGCGGTTGCGTCTGAGTTTCTTGAGGGCAGGTTCAGTGCCAGCATCATCTCCAGGCTGCCCCATGCCAGGCCCAGGCTGACTGAACTCTGGGAAAAGAAGAAGCACCTGATCCTGACTGCCTTTGTCTGTCATATTAGTGCCAGACCCATGTGCTTGGTTGAATTCTGCAAAAATAAAGAAAGTGTTTTCGGTGTATCTTGTGCTGTTACAAAAACATGCAGTTTGATGGTCTGTGCATTTATGCGTGCTAGGATACTCAGGAATGTGGCCAGTGTAACCTACTCAAATTTAATTGCCACATGATTAAACATAGCGGGCCATAAGGGAGTAAATGACATTATGGCCAGAAAAATAAATAAATAAATAATTACATAAATAACAGCTTAGATCAATAAAATATCAAGTAAAAAAGGCTTTTTGATTACAATTCTTAGGAAAATCTCGTACCAACGCAAATATATATATAATATATTATATAACGTACTATGTAAATATATAACAAATATAATGATATATGCTAAACTTAATTGGTTTCAGTACAAGCTTAGTGAACTTACGCCGCAGAATCTCGCGCTGCTTCCTGACGTACCAGGTGTAAAGAGCCGCGCGCTTCTGGGTCTTCATGGGCGTGCCCTTGTTCAGGTGTTGAGAGAGATGTGATTGGTTGAGGCCTGTGACGTCGACCACCTCGCGCTGCGGAATGTTGTGCTGCTGCATGTAGGCCTTGATCATGCGCGCGGCGCGCCACGGGTCCTCACTGCGCGCGCAGGCATAAACACAAACGTTTTTCATTTTATTTGGTTATTTTTTTCATATGAAAACTATATATATATATATATAAGATTTTAATGCGTTACGTGTGCAAACACTTATACCAGAATTTAGAATGGTTGAGTGTAGTTATTAATAGAGTGTAGTTAGATTATTAATAACGCAGAGATTAAAAGAATTGCATAGGATATATATGAGAGCTCTAAAATAGACCTGGATCTTAATTGACTGCGTGAATATTGGGCTGCCCCCATCTCTCTCTCTCTCTCTCTCTCTCTCTCCTCTCTCCTCTTCTCCCTTTCTCTCTCCCTCTCTCTCTCTCCCTTTCTCCCTCTCTCTCCCTCTCTCTCTCTCCCTCTCTCTCTCTCTCTCTCTCTCTCTCTCTCTCTCTCTCTCTCTCTCTCTCTCTCTCTCTCTCCCTCTCTCTCTCCCTTTCTACTTCTCTCTCTCCCTCGCTCTCTCTCCTTCTCTCCCTTTCTCCCTCTCTCCTCCTTTGTCACTTCCCAGGTTTAAAGTGGAGTAAGAGCTCGCACATGATTGTTAATCACCCTAATAAACGATCGTTAATCATCACTTTCAGTGGGCAGTAAATACTTACAATGGTTGAGCCTACAGATTTAATTGGATAATCACAATTTACTCTGATGGGATTTCGTTGCAGAAGGACGTGTGAAATAAAATTAAAACTAGCACTGAGAATTTCCTTGTCTTCGGTGGACCTGCACCATTACGTGTACAAATGTGGGGTGTTTTTTTTTTTGGAGGGGTTGTTTGGAGGAAATGTTACTTTCGTCACTGTTAGTAATTTGTATTTATGTTACAGTTATTTATAATAAACGCTACATTTTACATACAGCATCTGGCACCAATTCAAATAAAAAAAAAGAAAACTAAAAATAAATAAACAAATAAACAAACAAATAAATAAAGCGTTTCTTCTAAACATAAAAAAAATGCTTTGAGTTATGAGGAAACGTACACGTCAATCATAACCTGTAGAAATATAAATCAAGTACTACTAATTATTAATAATAATGTTTTAAATGATTGTACCATTAATTATTGTTTTTTAATGCTACTTTGCATGTTATAAAAATAATCGCATGCTGTAACACACACGGGGGAGGGGGGGTATTATATAAGAGCATTATTTAGCGACCTAGCTGACCATAAATGTTGAAGTAATTACAAGATAAATAACTAGTACATTAACACAATGTTAAAGCAGGTCTACTGCTCAGCATGGTAGTGGACAGTTTAGTTGACAGCAACAAAATGCAAAGGCAACGATTATTTAATTAATTAATTTATTTATGAATTCTTTTTTTAAATCACACTGTTTTGCGCATTGGAATTTTTGCGCATTTTGTCGGCTAAAATACATTTTAAAATGAGGAATGAAAGAGTCGCTACGTACATAGAAGCGGCCAAAAGCGAGCACGAGCGAGGGCTTTAACACCAATCTGCTGGGACCGAGCGAGCACTTACCTTCATACATCCAGTCTAAATAAAGATTTAGCCATAGGAAGTGAGATTATAACAAATAAATAGAACACACACACACACACACACACACACACACACACACAGAGTAACTTACAGCTGAGGGAGAAATGAGATTATAACAAATAAATAGAACACACACACACACACACACACACACACACACACACACACACA
>JAFFST010041770.1:31796-53196 GCA_022414735.1 Noturus placidus | reverse complement strand
ATACTGTATATATATAGTGAGGGTATTTGTAGTGTGTTTGAAGTTGAAAGTTGAATTGTAAGGGTGCTGTTTTGACCTAGCTGCACTTTTATAAACGCTGTATGTATACTGTATCTCTGTGTATCTCTGAACACTTAACTTTAGGTTAATATGTCAGTTTAAAAACACGTTGTTTTCGTTAGACAGGGAGGTATAACTTCAGCTAGCCATGTTTTTATCTAGGCCTGAGTGAAGTAAATATGTTATATGATAAATACAAGCCTGAAGGCAGTAACTACAGTATATTTCAGTAATTAGAGGATTGTAGCGTAGTATCGTTTCCAAAGAAACAGGACGTGTAATAATAATAATAATAATAATAATTATTATTATTATTATTAGTAGTAGTAGTAGTAGTAGTAGTAGTAGTATTACTATTATTATTGTTATTATTGTTATTATTATTATTATTATTATTATTATTATTATTATTATTATTATTATATCAATAAATAAATAAATAACCCGACAATAGGGATCAGCAGAGAGGCATTACATGATAGGTTGTGCTGATGACAGGGTCAGTTCTTGGTTTTCGTTAAAGACAGAATTTCACACACCTCCTCCCAGAGCTCCCCATGCATCAACCATTAACAACAAATAATAACAAACGGCAAACCCTATGTATCCTGCACACAAGCTCTTCGCCCTGTTTTGAAAGGCATGTGTGAAGTAGAGCGTAGTGAAAAAACATTCAGCATTCCCTAGCTCACATGTTTCACAGACACAGGGTGGTTGGGTAAGAGAAGGGCAGATGTAGATCATAAGATGAGTTTACTGTTTACTTCACAAATATCTTAGCAGGACAGACATTCCACACTGGATTATTATGATGGCTTTTAAGTAATTGAGCCAATTTACAGGCTGTAGTAATTTACTTAATTGAAAGGTCAACCTGTGCTGGAGTATTGAGGATTTTGTGTATTCGTGGGTTTTGGGGTATATTATTTGAAGAATTTGGAGAGTACAGTATTTGTACATTATTAGGAGAATAATAGTTGTCGGGACTGAAGTTTTACTGTGACACACCTATCCTGTCAACGAGTGTGAATATATTTTTTTTTGCTAAAAGTCAGTGTTTTGAATGGCTACAGTCAGTTATTAGATCAAAGGAATGAAATTTCATGGGAACTTAAAATTAACCTACTTGGATATAATTCCAGCCACGTCCTGATTAAGTGTCAGACAAAGTTGGCCGTAGAATATTCAGTAGTTCTTCCCAATGCTGTTAATGCATTTTAGTTTTGTGATTGAAGAAGAAAAAGATTTATGTTCATGGAGGAGTTTTTATCACTGAGGCTTGGTTCTGTAATGAGAGTAAAAGTGGATGTGCAGCACAGGTCGTTATGCTGTTATGCAAATAGAAAGTAGGTGAAACCACTTTGAACATAGACGGGCTAAAAATGGCAAGCAATTTCCTTATGAGGCTCTCAGACAAACCTAGCAGTCGTGAAAAATCAGGTACTGTTTTCTGAACCTACCTATGCTACATGACTTTAAAAGATCATTACATATCCATAATCCTAACAATATTCACAGATAGCTTGCATGTATAGTAGCCATGGCATTTGTAAACCAAACCAGTTATAATGATAATGAGTCTTTATTGGTCACATATACAGCAGAGCACAGTGAAATTGTTTCATATCCCAGCATGTCAGGAAGTTGGGGTCAGAGTGCAGGGTCAGCCATGAAACAGCGCCCCTGGAGCAGAGAGGGTTAAGGGCCTTGCTCAAGGGCCACACAGTGGCAGTTTGGCAGTCCTATGGACTAAACCCCCGACCTGCTGATCAGTAACCCAGCGCCTTAACCGCTAAGCCACTACTGCCCCTAATGGTCAGAAAAACTGAAACGGATGCCCTCCGGTCTGGAAAATGAATGCCCAATCACAAATGATAATACCTATAGCTGAAAGTTAGTCAGTAGTTTAACTATAGAGGTTTTAGTGCTTAGATTGCAGTCATGAACTGTAGCCACAGCTAGGTTTTGTATTGAATACAACAATAAATGTATAAATGACAAAGGTTATAAATGACAAGACAAAATGACAAAATGACAAGTATAAATGACAAGATTAAAAGAAATCTAATTGTGTTAAAAACTAGATCAAACCACCAGCTAATGGAAGCTTCCATTGTGAATATTGTAAGAACCGAAGTTTGAGTTTAACCAACAAGGGGTTCTGAACTAAAATACACTTGGTAGCCATTTAGGCCTCTGACCTCTTTCTACCAGCTCCACTACGGTCTACAGCACAGAGCGGAACGTTCAGAAATTTTTCTGGGCGAAAAGGGCAGCAGAGGTAGGGAGCGGGTGTGAGATTCATGAACACTCAGTGATCATGTCCCGTTCCACACAACGACTTGGACCTTACCCTCTACCTGCACTCGTCAACTGCTCCGTATTACGGCTTTAAAACATGTCACTTCCCCTCCAAACCACTTTTAGCTTGTTGACTTTTTATTGTCTTAAGTAGCATCACATTTTTCTTAAGAGAAAACAGAGAATAGAGAAGTCTGATGTTTCCTAGTCGTTTGTTCAGAGTGTATTTAAGGTACGTAAAGTACTTGATAGTACTCATGACTGGAATTGTCAGTTATAAATGTCAAAATATGTTTTTGACATAACACACAATGTGTCTGGTGATCTTTCTGCCAAGAGATCCAAGCACAAATGCAATTTTGCAGAGAATAGTAATAGCTTGAATTTTTTAAGCATTAAAGTCATCAACGACTTTGATCAAGGACTTAAAGTGCTTTGATTAGATTACTTGCATTTTCCACTGGAAGCAAATTCAATAATGATCCATGAAGCATGAGGAACCAACACCCTTCAACCTACCGAACAGACCTGTTAGGAAAAGTCACAGTCATAATCACAACAATCCATCCCTTAAAATAATAAATCATATCTCCTCTAATGACATGAATGCATCTTGTGTGTTTAAACCTCTGTAATATGAACACTGGTATTGTCTCTCCCTGCTTCTGAACTTCAGACTGACTGACACAGACTGTCGACTCAGTCAACAGACAATGGAAAGGGTGTGCATGTGTGCACTTTTCCTGAATGTCTACCCTGTCAGTGTTTACTTTTAAAAGTGTCTAAGCTCAGGACACCGTTTGGTCTTTCATCACAAAGTACTCACCTCATCTTTCTTTTTTTCAGTCCATTTTTAGTGGATTTTTTTTAGTCCTGTTCTACTGAAATGATGAACTCCATCTCAGCTGTACAGCTCTCTAAGTTCTCCTGCGTGTAAAACACAACAGATGAGAGCAATCTTGGTCAGCATCTAAGACATCTCACACCTGTATTCAATACTCAGATTGGGTTCCTCAAAGACAATCAAAGGAACATGATGAAGTAGACTGAGGGAGTGTTGGGGAAAACCTTGAAGAGCTGGGGTCAGATTGTCCTTAGAGAAGCAGTCCATAACTCATCACCAGGGCGCCATGACCCCATGAATAACCTCCCATCCTTCTGCGGCCTTCAGAAGCTACTGTAGGAGGCTCCTCAATACAGCTTAAAATCATTAGAGAAAGAAAGCCTTGTCACATGATATAATTACAATATAATTACATCTAGTTAGAATAATGTAATCTCATTCCGAACAAAAGTATGTGTACAGTAAGTGCACATTCATTCATTCATTCATTCATTCATTCATTCATTCACATGCCATGAAAAAAAACGGAGCATCTGCTGCAAATGATCGTTAAAAAGTTCAACTAAGTAACCATTTTTGCTCATCACGCTACCACATTACATTTTAGCAAGTCTCACATGGAAATAATATTCAAGCTATATCATTCAGCACTTTGTGTAAAATTTCAGTGCCTCCAGTGTTTTCTGGTCACACTGTTCTGTGCTTCTCACTTTGCCCATCCTGGAATCAATATTGACTCAGGGACTCAAAGTAAAGCTCTACTGCTCTACTGTAAAATAGGGAAAGACCAATTTGACTATATGTTTCATTGTGTCTGACTAAACAGAAATCATTCTGAATCATAAGACGTATAGTGTAGGTATTGAACACAGTGACAGGAACTGTGTCCAGATGGCATTTGACAAACGTGGTTGGTGACACTCGTACTGTGAATCTGGAATAGAAGGACAGTAACAGCTTTAATCTGACGGTATTGATGTTTATATCAGGATTACATTACATTACATTGACAGCAGTGGTAGATTGGCAGTGCTTGGGCTTGGGCTCCTGACCTTCTGATCAGTCAGTATTTTTGTGATTGATTCGCTAAAACCTGATGCGTTTTTTGTGCTTTTTTTTGTGGAAAACTACGAAATCATAATTGCACAGAATTTGTTTGCTTGGTCTTTCACAGTGATGTTTGCTGGTAAATGCGACCCATGTTCGACACATGAATTGAAGAGAGCTTTGACTGAACGTGTGTTGTGATGATGTCAGAGACACGTCTTGGACCAAATCTGCAGAAAATTTTAAAACATTGAAAGCTCCTCCACATATTGAAGCATTTGCTTGATTTTGCATTCATTTCTGCGATCACAGAATCTGTAAGCCATGAATATGATTTTGATAATGAAGCTGTCTAAGGTTCTGTTAGATCTGTAATGTTTCCTTTTTCAGATTGTACTAGTTTCGGAGAGCTTTTCAAGCTTCAGACTTATCTTCAGTAAGTAAATGCTGCTAAATAAGGTTCATGTTATATGATGGATCTGGCCAAGTCAAGAACATTTCACATTTTTACCCTGAATTTCTGTTTCGCTATTTATTGTTTACATTTTTTTTTCACTTTTGAAGTTTATTGAGATTAAATGGGACTGCACGGTTGCAGCAGGGCACCAGTTGTGTCATTGATTCTATAATGAGATCCAGTTACTTCGTGCATGGACTTTCTATGCTGTGTGTGTGGGTTCCTTATGCATTTTCCAATTTTGTCCCACCTCCTGTGTGTCTCTGTGATGGACTGATGTCACTTTCTGGGTGTGTCTACAATCCTGACCAAGATGAATGAGATTACATTTACAACAAAAGGTAAAATTTTTGTAAAAAATTTAGCAACTACAATATACCAATAGTTGCCTTACAAATAAAAATAACTTAATTCACAAATGCAGCAACATGATTGAAATAACCGGTAGAAGTTGATCTTCGTCTGTCTATTAGGCTTTGATCCAGAACTCTAAAAAGTTCTTTATAGGTTTGCCTTTTAATTATCCAACTGTCTTCTGGATTTTGTGTTCATGAGGTTTAACCATTGGTTAGTGTTGAGAATTTGTAGCCATGTGCTTTTGTAAAAGAAATGGATTGAATGGTGGCTTATGCTCCAAATAGCCCAAGTTGGATCATGTCCAGACAAGGGAGGTGTGATATATAAAGGTTTGGAGCAGAACACCTCACCAGCGCAGCCTGATTAATAGGACAGCTGGCGTTGGGGTTATTAGCATTCACATATTCAAACAGAGTGACTCGGTTAAAATAAATGACCCAAACACACACACACACACACACACACACACACACACACACACACAGGAACACTGAGGTATGCCAAGCAAAAAAAACAAAACAAAATGGAAGCAAACCCAACCCAGATTCTAAAACAGCTCAAAAGAGGTCACCTGTGATACATGAAGGTAAAATCTTGGCTCTTATTTGTCGTTTGAAGCTATGACAACACACAGTGTCACTCAGACAGCTTTACTAGTCCTAAGGCTTGTGCTGCTGTGTTCCCTCATCTATCCTTATCCCCTGTCCATTCAAAACCATACACTGCAATCACAAAAAATAACAAAGCTTATGAACAAGCTCCAGAGGATGACGTATCTTCATTTCAAGTTGAACAGAGTCTAATCCACATTTTCAGACCTCACCAAAAAAAACTTACTGAATGACGTACTGGAAGAAGGGTATCTGTAACCTAAGCATATGTTATATATGAGGAAGGCCATAGCTCTTAATCTAGGAGATGAGCGAATATCTCTATATGAGTAGATTATAGATGAGTATATTAAGGATACTGCCGTGATGCATGGAGGGTGCATTTGCATGTCACTCCAAAGTTTCAGAACATGAAGCATTTTCTGTGTTCATGCAGACCCCTTCATACAAGACTACATTGTCCTGGAGCAGGAGACAATGCTTCAGTTGTTGCAGACTTTAATTTTTCTCCCTGGCGCCACATTGTGGGGAACTGTAGACTCTCTCGCTCTCTCTCTCTCTCTCTCTCTCTCTCTCTCTCTCTCTCTCTCTCTCTAGGTGAGCTGTTGAGCAGAGCAGGCCAGTGAGCACAATGGGGGTGAATTGGGAAGTCAGAGGTGCATGTGACTTTGTTCCTCCTCCTAAACTTCCCAACGCCCCCCCCCCACTCCACCCAATTAAGCATTCAAAAGCAATTACCTGCTTGATTTCCTTTGCGATTAAGGTTGACTTCACAGCCCCCTTCATTAATGCAGGGCCACGCAGCACAGCCATTAGTGGCTATGAGAAGTGCAACCTCTTACTCAAAAAATGGCTGCTTTCAAAATAAGTACACTATAAAAAGACACAAATGAAGTTGGTACAGAAGAATAACTTGCTGGGAGAACTGAAAATTCACTTAATGTCAATTAAAGGACCAGTAGTTTATAATAAATAGTTGAGGCAAATGGTATAATCCTCCATTCAGCTATAGTTATTCCTTAATAAAACTGAGATACATAAGTGTGTAAAGCAAAAGCAAGCAAGCACACATGATCTGTCTCTGTCTCTATTGAGAGGTCTTATATATATATATATATATATATATATATATATATATATATATATATATATATACTTTTGTTTCATGCTGTGTCTGTTGTGTTAACCTCTGTCCGTATCTAGTGTGTTAAATCACGTATAAGGAAAACCAATAAATAATTATAATTCCTAGAAGATATTTACAAATCTAAAATAGATTTTTGACATAGATTTTTTTTAACTTAGGCCTAAAGATTATGTCTAATAAATTAGACCTAAATTTAATTCTGTTAAACAATAAACAAACATATAAAAAGTTTGACATTGCCATTCTTTATTAACCAAGCAGTTTAAACATACATGGAAAAATTGCTCGGAAAAGAGTGCGAACAGAATTGTGCAAAACATACTGACAGCTTGAAAAGAGAAATTATAAAAGTTGGATGAAATCATTTCAGGTGTTGATACCATATCTCTTATCTTGTCTATAAAAACACTAAAAAGTTAAAAACAACAACAAAAAAAGATACATACATAGGCCTACATACATTTACTCACAAACAAAGTAAAAAACACAGAAGCAAAAAAGTTTTGCTGATCTGATGATTTTACCAGTGAAGAAGAAATCCATGCTGCTCTCCATAAGTGTGTATCCTACAATAATCAGTAATCGCTCTCCAGAACAAAGAGGGGGGAAAAAACACATCCAGTCTGTATCATGTTCTATAGATGAGACGAAAGCTTTTTTTTGGTAAATGTACACAAGACTATTTTTACAGAAAACAAAAGGCTACCTCCCTGCACCAGGTTGTGCATAATTCTATAGAGTATCAGGTTGGTTGTGAATTTCGGATTCAAATTGTAAGAGCAAAAAGCAGTAATAGCTCAGTATCCACCTCAGAGTGCTGGTCCAGTCCCAGTGTAATGCTCTAAAGGACATTAACCCAAACCTTTTTATTCAGAAGAATTTCCCACTAGCAGCTACAGAAAGCAATTTATTCAGGGTTTTTCATTAAACAAAGAAAGCCCCTGCTACACAATGTATTGAACGAGTCACATATTTCTGTTCTCACTGATGGTTTAAATTATTTATTCAATAAGTTAAAGGGATTCTTTTCAAAATGACCGGGCATTCTCACACAGCACTCTGGAGCCTGATCTGAATATCAGCTTAAATACACAAAACCATAATATTATCTGAAATAATCCCCAGCACCCGTGTGAGATCTACTGAAATAAGCAATCAAACCCTCACAGCTTTTCCCACTGATATAACTACACATTATTTCTAATATCTACACTTCATATTAAATGATAAATTCACAAAATTAATCCCCTGGCATTAAACAGAGACCTATTTCCTTTTTAATTTGGCTATAAATGTGGTGAAATTGAAAAAGATTTTAGAAAAGTAAAAAAAAAAAAAATACAGTAGTGTGCAAAAGTGTGAAGAAATGCTGTAAAGCAACAATGTCTTCGAAATTAAAGCGAGTAAGTGTTTTTTAAATGAAAATATCTGCTAAAATTTGTATTTTTTTTTTAATTGAGCAGTAAACAGCAATAAACTACACAGTCAGTATTTGACGTGACAACCCGCAATGCATCTGCAGCCTTGGCTATGCTGAGCAGTTTTATAAGCAAGTTTTACTGAGCGTCTTGAAGAAGCTGCTACACGTCTTCTGTGAACTTTGACTGGAAACTTTGAATACTTTTCATGACACAAAATGGAGCAGTAAAAATAGTTTTTAAAATCTAAAAATGTTTGTTTTTTTACAGACCCGGGAAGTCATAACATGAAGCTCTAAGACAACATTATTATTAAGAAATGAAGGTGCCTGTGTATACCGATCCGCCATAACATTAAAACCATGGGCGTAACCACGCACTCTTTGGGGGGGTCGTGACCCCCCCAATGTTGAGGAAATACCAATCTGTCCCCCCCAATATACAGGAGAAAATATTCTCTATATGTTCCGCTTTAATTCTCCCTGCCAACGGATCTGTCTTTTCTTCATCTATTCTATTTATTTTATTTATCTATTTATTTATATTCTTTTTTAATATATTCACGTTTGCTACGGAAAATATCCCCCCCCCCTCCAATTGTACACTTGGTTTGGCCCAGACTCAACGCAAGTTCGGTGATGTATTTGATCAGTTTCCCCATGCTGTGGAACTTCTATCACTCAGAAACCACGTGATTTCAAACAGTAACTGTAATCCTAAATATATGTTCTACATATACAAAATTTCAGTATCAAAAGTTGGAAGTTTGGCTGCGCGGGGGGTGGGGGGTGGGGGGGGTAGCGCTTGGACCCCCCCATGTCCATAACATGGTTACGCCCTTGATTAAAACCACAATGTCACTACGATACCATAGTTTATTAGTCAGCAAGTGAACAGTCCTTTCTCGAAGTTGATGTGTTGAAAGGAAGGGAAAATGGGCAAGCGTAAGAATCTGAGCTACATGGGCCAAATTGTGATGGCTCAATGCCCGGGTCAGAGCATCTCCAAAACGACAGGTCTTGTGCGGTGTTCCCAGTATGTACTGGTTAGTATCTACCTAAAATGGTCCAAAGAAGGAAACAGGGACAGGGTTATGGATGCCCAGGCTCACTGATGCACGTGGAAAGTGAAGGCTAGCCCGTCTGGTCCGAGCTACTGTAACACGGCTGTGGCTCAGTCGGTAGAGTGGGTTGTCCAGTAATCGCGGGATTTGTGGTTCGAGTCCCGGCCCGGGTGATCCCATGCCGAAGTGTCCTTGGGCCTTGGGCCTTGGGCCTTGGGCAAGACACTGAACCCTAAGTTGGCCCCGATGGCTAGCTAGCACCTTGCATGGCAGCTCTGCTACCATTGGTGTGTGAGTGTGCTTTGGATAAAAGCGTCTGCTAAATGAATAAATGTAAATGTAAATGTTAATGCTGATAGGAAGGTGTCAGAACACACAGTGCATCACAGCTTGCTGCATATGGGGCAGTGTAGCCACAGACCGGTCAGAGTGCCCATGCTGACACTTGTCCACGGGCGAAAGCATTTACAATGGGCATGTGAGCATCAGAACTGGTTCTGATGGGGAAGACATGGCTTACCTGGGGAAGACATGGCACCAGGATGCACTATGGGAAGACAACAAGCCGGCAGAGGAAGTGTGTGATGCTCTGGGAGTTCATGTGTCCTGGCATTCATGTGGATGTTACTTTGACATGTACGACCTACCTAAACACTGTTAGAGACCAAGTACTTCATGTCAACGATATTCCCTAATGGCTGCTTTCAGCAGAATAATGCTCCCTGACACACTGCAAAAAGTATTCAGGAATGGTTTGAGGAACATGACAAAGAGTTCAAGTTGTTGACTTGGCCTCCAAATTCCCCAGATCTCAATCCGATCGAGCATCTGTGGGATGAGGTGGATAAACAAGTCTGACCCATGGAGGCCCCATATATATACATACACACACACACACACACACACACACACACACATATATATATATATATATATATATATATATATATATATAGAGAGAGAGAGAGAGAGAGAGAGAGAGAGAGATAAATAGATAGATAGATGGATAGATAGATAGATAGAGCTGTATGTATGTATGTATATATAGGTACAGATAGATATAGATTTTCTTGGATGTTAATGAGTAACAGAGCATGTGAGGGATCAGCAAATTTCCCTTTAGCACACACACCAATCGATGTTGGTGTGTGTGAGTCTAGGTGAGGGCACAAAGGCGGCATTGTTTTACAACCCACTGTATCACCCAACTGTGTGTGTGTGTGTGTGTGTGTGTGTGTAATGTTATATTATATATATTATATAACATGTAATGTTATATTATATTGTGTAAATGTTATATTATATTATAAATGGTAAATGGCGCACTTATATAGCGCTTTTATCCAAAGCGCTTTTTTAGCAGAGCGGCCATGCAAGGCTGTAACTTGCCATCGGGAGCAACTTGGGGTTCAGTGTCTTGCCCAAGGACACTTCAGCATGTGGAGTCATGTGGGCCGGGAATCGAACCGCCAACCCTATGATTAGTGGACAACCCGCTCTACGACCTGAGCTTCAATCTATATTAGATTATTTTATGTTATATTATATTATATTATATTATATTATATTATATTATATTATTATGTTATATTATGTTATGTAATATTATATTGTGTTATGTAATGTTATATTATATTATGTTATATTATATTGTTGTTATATTAGATTATATTATGTTATATTATATTGTTGTTATATTAGATTATGTTATGTTATATATCCATCCATCCATCCACTCCTTTTCAGGGTCACGGGGAACCTGGAGCCTATCCCAGGAGGCATCGGGCACAAGGCAGGGTACACCCTGGACAGGGTGCCAGTCCATCGCAGGGCACAATCACATACACACTCACACACTGAGGACACTTTAGACACGCCAATCAGCCTAACATGCATGTCTTTGGATTGGGGGAGGAAACCGGAGTACCCGGAGGAAACCCCCGACACACGGGGAGAACATGCAAACTCCGCACACACATGGCCCTGGCAGGACTCGAACCCCGGACCTTGGAGGTGTGAGGACGTGCTAACCACTAAGCCACCGTGCACCCCTTATATTATGCTATGTTATATGATATTATGTTATATTGTGTTATGTAATGTTATATTATATTATGTTATGTTATATTATATTATATTATATTATGTTATATTATATTATATTATATTATATTATATTATGTTATGTTATATTATATTATATTATATTATATTATATTATATTATGTTATGTTATATGTTATAATATATTATATTATATTATATTATGTTATGTTATATTAGATTATATTATGTTATGTTATATTAGATTACTTTATGATATATGTTATATTATTATATTATATTATATTATATTATATTATATTATATTATATTATATTAGATTAGATTATGTTATGTTATGTTATGTTATATTATATTATATTATATTATCTTATGTTAGATTATTTTATGTTATATGTTATATTATATTATATTATATTAGATTAGATTATATTAGATTAGACTAGATTATATATTATCTGCTGTTTTTGTGCTATAGTAATGTAAAAAAGACACTACACCAGAACACTGCTCTAGCGCCTGAATTATATCATACACACATGACAAACAGTGAACACTGTTTACATCACAAACAGTCCTCTAAAAATAGATTTCTTATTAAATGTATTTTAACAAGTTACACTAAAAACGCAATAAAACACATAATGTGTAAGTATAGTGCACTACTTGAGGGATCTGTTGTAATTTGAATGAGGATGGACTATGATGTGTTTTTCCCCTCTTTGTTTGCGTTTGTTCCTTTTATGCAAAATCCTGATTCTGCGAAGATTTATGTAGAGATGGGGGATATTAGACCGTGACTGTTTATAAATCATCAACTTAACGTATTATCCACAACTCTGTGGAAGCACTGTGGAACTTCTGTGCATATTAATATCAGTTTCTTCTCCTTATTTTAATATATATATATATATATATATATATATATATATATATATATATATATATATATATATAAAATCAATGATTAGTCAGTATAGGGAAATAGGAAGCTGAGTTTATATTCCATAATATAATAGAAATGTAAGCTGTAACATGTTTTTTAGGTGTCTTATTTTAATCAATGTACCTGTTAACAATAAATGTATTAAAATCGCGCATTGCCAAAAAGAATCATTTGAAATTATTTTCATGCCAAAACTGAAACAATGAATTTTGGAAACATAAAGGCAATGTAACTGTAGTTGGTTAAATATTGCCTTAAGGGTAGAAAAAGATTGAAAATTGTTTAAGCGTATAACATTTCAATAATATACACTCACCATCCACTTTAATAGGAACACCTGTACACCTGCTCATTTATGCAGTTATCCAACCCAATATCTTATCAACGGCACAGGCGCATCAAAACTAATATTTTTTCAGTCTTCATCTGTCCAGTTTGGGTGAGTCTGTGCCCATGATGGCCTCAACTTCCTGTTCTTGGCTGACAGGAGTGGAACCCGTTGTGGTCTTCTGCTGTTGTAGTCCATCCACCTTTCAGGTCGATGCTTTGTGCGTGCTGAGATGCTTTTCTGCTCACCACGGTTGTAAAGAGTGATTATATGAGTTACTGTAGACGTCCTGTCAGCTCAGACCAGTCTAGCCATTTTCCTCTGACCTCTCTCATCAACAATGCATTTCCATCCACAGAACTGTTACTCACTCAGTCTTGTTTGATTTTCGCACCATTTTGTATAAACTCTAGAGTCTGTTGCGTGTGAAAATCCCAGCCGATCAGAAGTTTCTGAAATACTCAAACCAGCCCATCTTGAACCAGCAACCATGCCATGATTAAAGCCACAGAGATTACACGTTTTTAATCCATTCTGATGTTTGATATGAACATTAACTGACACTCTTGACCTGTATCTGCATGATTTTACGCATTGTGCTGCCACATGATTGAATAGCTGCATAAATGACCAGGTGTACAGGTGTTCCTATTAAAGTGAACAGTGAGTAATATTTTCCTATGAAATAACGTTTGTTTGTTTTTTAAAATAAGTAAAGGAGATGTTTATTTAGTTATCAGAGCTTTGCAACAGTCAGTAAGTTTCCTAATATGGAAATGGCTTCAGGGTTGAGGACTTTTTTGTCTTATCAACTTAAAGAGAAAGAGAAAAGAGAGGATGGTGAGAGAATGGCTGTTAATAGCTGCTATAATGTTTGCATTAATAGCTGCTATAATTTTTATTGATAGGAAGAACTAACTTGTTCCAAGACGTTCCGCAATATTAAATGTAACTATACAGTGCTGTGAAAAAGTATTTGCCCAATCCTGATTTCTTCTGTTTTTGTGTGCCTCTCATTCTAAAGCTACACAGCTACTCAGGGCAGCTGTGGCTCAGTGGGTAGAGCGGGTTGTCCACTAATCCACTAACCGTGGGGTTGGCGGTTCGAATCCCGGCCCGGGTGATCCCATGCCGAAGTGTCCTTGGGCAAGACACTGAACCCTAAGTTGCCCCCAATGGCAAGCTAGCACCTTGCATGGCAGCTCAGCTACCATTGGTGTGTGAGTGTGCACTTGTAAGTCGCTTTGGATAAAAGCGTCTGCTAAATGAATAAATGTATGTAAATGTAAATAGTTTCAGAAATTAAAACAAAATCTAAGATAAAACAAAAGCAGTCTGAGTAAACATAAACTACAGTTTTTAAAAGATAAAGTTATTTATTGAAGCAAAAAATGTATCCTATACCAACTGGGCCTGTGTGAAAATGTATTTTCCCAAGTTACAAATTCCCCAAATCTATGAAACTGCATTCATAATGGGGTTCAGCTGGACTAGACTCTACCAGGCCTGATTACTGCAAACCCTGTTCAATCACATCAACACTTAAATAGAACTTTTTCAACAGTGTGAAGTTGGTTAAAAGGTCTTACCCACACTCTGAAAACAGATCATCGTATGTTAATTTTTAACACACCTGCGTGTCTAGTTAAGGACAACACATTTTGTGTTGCTTTTAACACAATGTGTTAGTACATTTAACACATGGTGTGTGTTATTGTTAACACATATTTGTGTGAAAATATTTAGCACGTGTTAATTTTTAACGCACATTTTAACATAACTCCGTGTCTAGTTAAGGACAACACATTTTGTGTTGCTTTTAGCACAATCAGTGTGTTAGTAAAATTTAACACCTGCTGTGTCTTAAACATTTCCACACAAAGATGTGTTTAACAATAACACAAAAATAACACATAGAGATGTGTTATTTATTCATTTCTACCCTACAATTATCCTAAAATGCAATTTACAAAATAATCAAATAACTGCATGAAATTCAGATGACATTTATTCAAATCATTTAAACATTTGACAGGAGAATTAAGAATTGGAGTTGATGCATCTTCTTACAAATCTTCTTGGTATCTAGGAAGACAAGAGTCCCACTCCCTTCCATCTGAAAAGCTGTAAAAGAGCAGAAAGAGTGTTGATTAGTTGTTAGCTACAAAATATTTAACTAAGAAATTGCATTACAGAATCCCAGATTGTGTAATTTTGGAAAAGTGACCTCCACTCTCCTAATGAACAAAATGGTGCTGTAGACTCACCACCAAAAAACCTAATTAATTTCACCAACATTACAGAGATAGTGGAAAGAATTGCAACCTACTGTTACCCCCAACCTCTCTTCTTGTCACGTTAACCTTGTGAAGAACTTTTGACCTCAACATTACTGAGCTAGTGAAGTCCGTTAGCCACAGACTGTCTGCACCTTTTAGCCAGCATTAACATTAACTGACAACATGAAGAAACACGGCTCTAACTCATCCTCCTAATGCTAATTACTACAGCTTGCCTTGTCCAAAACAACTTGCTAAATGTAAACGTTAACGTTAATGCACTCTCTGTATTACATAATGGTGAACAGCTGTACTGCTATGTTATTGTGAGCTTTGAGAAAGTGAATATGAATGTCTAACATTACCACGAGCTGTATGTTAAAGTAATGTTATCAACTCAATGAGCGTCTACTTTAGCATCGCTCATCCCTTCAGGTGACAGCATCCAGCTAGCTAACCCTAACTCAGAGCCTCAGATAAGATGCAGAGAATTATAGAATAACATCAGTCCATATTTCACAGCCAACATAAACACATGATACTAGTTTAACGCCAACACTGAGGAAGCAGTACATGATATTCACTTTTGAAGCTGTCGCCATGTATAAAGTTGATAATCACTCGTTGAGTTACTGTTTTCCAATGAATAAAATTGTCTAAATATCACAAACGCAGCCAGGCATTTTCAGCAGCGTTAACACAAGAGCACAGCAACAACTCATCCAGAATGTCACAAAAGAGCCAAGGACAACATCAAAGGATCTACAGGTTTCTCGTGCATCAATAAAGGTCACTGTTCATGACTCCACTATCAGAAAGACACTGTGGGAAAATGGCCTCCATGGAAGAGTTGTGAGGTAAAATCCACTGCTAACCCAGAAGGACATTAAGGCTTGTCTGAATTTTGCCAAAACACACCTTGATGATCCTCAAACCTTTTGGGAAAATGTTCTGTGGATTGAAGAGTCAAAAGCGGAACTGGTTAGAAAACAGCGGTCCCGTTACATCTGGTGTAAACCACAAACAGAATTCCACAAATGGAACATCATACCTACGATCAAGCATGGTGGAGGAGGTGTGATGGTGTGAGGATGCTTTATTGTTTCAGGGTCTGGACAACTTGCAGTAGTTGAGAGAAGCATGAATCTCTACCAGAAAATCCTAAAGGAGAATGTCCGGTCTTCAGTCTGTAAACTGAAACTCAAACGCAACTGGATTATGCAGCAAGACATAGTAGTACATCCTAGTCCTAGAAGTAAGTGAAAGACTGGTCTCCAGTCATCAGAAGCGTTTGGTCGCAGTTATTGCTGCTAAAGCTGGGACAACCAGATTTTAAGTTTAAGGGGGCAATTAGTTTTTCACATTGGTGATAGGTGTTGGATAAATAACTTTATTTTTATTGCTTCAGTAAAATAAATAAATAAATAAAACTGTATTGTGTGTTTAATCAGGTAGCCTTTGTTTTATGTTGAAGATCTAAAACTATTTATATGAGATATACACAAAGACAGAAGAAATACTTTTCCACAGCACTGTACATGGATACATGATGATGTTCTTTTTAAGCAGAATGTCACACTCCTGGCCTTCTTTTTAGAAAATAATCAACTTTGAGGTGGTAACACTGGGCCACATCACATAACCCAGTTGTTTGTTATTTTCAGCATGCCCCAAAGGTTTTATTTATCTTTCTATACAACTCTATTTAATTGCAATGTTCCTACATTGTGGGTGCTCATTAAATATGTAGAGCTTCTAAATCTAATTAAAGCATTGTAAATCTCCTAAATTGATCAGTATAGCATTATTTCAATTTGTTTTCAGCCTTGAGCTGGAACATCTGGTACGGTGCCATCTAATGTGAAACCAAAGTTATCCATTATTACATGAATAAAGAGAAGATCTTCACACTCAATCATCCGTAGTGTTTTGTCCCTCTGACCAATTTCAAACGCCTTCACGTGCCCTCTGATCCTGTTTCATCACTAGCCATGAATGCATATCAATCTATATACTCTAATGCATGCGTCTAAGTTTTCTTTTCCCTCCACATTTCCTAACACAACTACACATTAAACTTACTGAACATTTTGTTTGACGATGTCATTGTAAGTCTGGCTGGATTATGATGAGGCTACAGAGAGGGAAGAGGAGGTCCAATGTTTTGCGTGGACTCTGTCTCCTGTCTTTTCTACCATCTCCACGCTCCCCTGCCTGTCCCATAATGAATTCAGTCACACATCTCCATTCCTCAACCAGCACATTAACCCCTGGCCGAAGGAGGCATCCTGACGGAAAATCAAACCTGTCCCTCTCTGTCCACCGAGAGTGACATCAGGTTGACCTTTCAACCCTGTCCCCCTCCTAGTCAGCCCCTTTGCTCTAGTCTTGCTTCATCTGCATTTCAACACAGTGCCAGCGCATAGCTAACTCATCACTCACTCTCTCGCTCTTGCAGTCTCTCAATCACTCATCCATTCACTCGCTCGCACTCTTACTGCTGTCTTCATTTCTCAATCAGTCATACGCTCATTCTCACTTTCACCTTTACTCCATCCCTCTCTCCATCACTACTCCTGCTTTTTCATTTACACCACATATTTAAGGTCTTGTGCCTTACGGTAACATACTCACAAAATAAAATGTGCTTTTTTTCCAGAGATGTTCCGTTAAAGAATTTGAAGTTGTGGAGATAAATAAGAGTCAAAACTGAACAACTGAGTGCTGAAGCCCACATTCCCATACACTGACCACCCCCCTACCTCCCTCCGCCTCCTTTGGTGCCCATGACCCCCCATGGAAAAAATGGGATGTGATCTCACTTGTTCAGGATGCAGTTATTAAGCAGTGTTGTGCTTGGCTGCCTTCTATCTGCAGGAAGGCCAGAATGTATTTGAGAGCCATTAAATGGAGCCGTGAGCACTGAAGCAGGGAGATGGGCTTGAGAAGAGGCAGCATGCTGTACACACACCTTTACTCCCTTCAGTTATTGTTGGATCCCCCCTGCTGAGATGGTCAAGTCTACCAGAATGAACAAGGGACAGGGACAGAGACAGGGACAGGTAAACCTCAGAATGCGATGAAAGATTGAAAGAGCTATAGGTTATCTCATAAAAATCCTGATCCCACCATTGTGCCATGCTTATTCCTACAAGCTTTGGTTCTCTGCAAAAAAATGGTTTTCTGGATAACTAAGGCTTCTTAAGATCCCTTGAAACTTCTGTGTCAGGATTGTACATACACTAGAAGCTTTAAGATTCCCCGCCAAGAGACTGCCATAAAACAGTTTAGGTTTCTAGTATTAACCCCTACTGAAAAAAATATAGGTGTTTTTTTTCTTTCTGTTGATCATGTCCACATTGTTTAAAAATGCAGTATAGTGAGTTTTCTCAGACATACTGAGGTGTTAGTCTACAATGGAATTAACATGCATGCTGAGGTGAATAAAGCCCTTCAGCGGCCCAGGCCGTGGGCACACGGTTTCACAGCCGCACCCATAAAGTGTTTTGCCGCTTTATGACCACGTTGCTCAACATTACATGCCTCCAGAGCTGGGATATTACCTGAGATAAGGTAAGAAAGCGACAAACCCGGCACCAACCTGACCTCTCCCTGGGCTGTACACACACACACACCCGCACACCCACACACACACCCACCCACACACACACACACACAAATACAAAGTCTACCAACACAGCCATTTTAGGAGGGTGTTCTCAGACCCCCCAGGGCTTTCTAAAATGGCATCAAAAGCCAAGCACTACTGCACTGTAGTTATGCGTTTTATTTGCCCAGCCACCTGCTAAAACAAGCTCTCCCATAACCAATGACCCAGCACTGCTCGAAACATTTGGGAGCAGAGACCAACTGAAAATAAGCTTCTTTTTTTTTAAACAAAACTGAATTAAAAGAGAGCACGGAGGTACCACAAGGCTTTTTGTCACTTGTTGATTCTATAAATCACATCTTTGTGATAAGCTAATTGCCTTATCCTTGACGGCAGCTCTCAGAGCGAGCAATAAAAGGGGCCGGAATACAAGATGTAAGACCATAAAGACTTTGGCTAAGGTTACTGAGTGTGGGAGAGAAAGGGAGAAAGAGAGAAACCAGAGAGCAACAAGCTGGCAACTAACACTAATACAATTAGGATTGTGTTCTTTTGAGTTAAAGAAATACTGGAGGGAGAAATTAGGCTGATTTTAGTCAGTGCTAGCAATTGTAAAGGGAAACCGTAAGTGATATATTAAGGATAATGGAATGTTTTGGGCCCAGCACAAAACTTCCAGGAAATGATTGCTAGTTTTGTGTTTGCGGTGTGTAGAGTAAAGGTTGGAAGAGTTGTAGATCTAGATATTAGTTGCAGACCGACAAAAGGCAGTTACCTTTAACATGCTTTCCATATGACAATGCAACATTAAACCAATTCTTAGCCAATATCCTTCAAAACAATTTTAAACACAGGTTCGTCTCAGTTTTATAGGTCTGCGCTGCCTTTTTCAGATTATTGCTCTAGGGCAATTTGTTTCCAATTAAAGTTTTGTATAAAGTTTTGTTGCAGAGGTTTATCAGGTCAATGACACCTACAGATCCAGTGTGAACCTGTTCAGCGTGACTGCCTCAGCTATTTCCTGCAAAGCATTGCTAAACTCAATGGCTTCCCACCCAGTTCAGAGCAAAGCCATTAGGCCAAACTGCTCACGGGGCCAGCAGGGTACATCGGGCATGACATGTAGAAGGTAACTGCCTAGAAGTCCCTTGTGCAAGGACAAACTTTTTTTTTTAAACAAAAAAACATTGAACAAACACACTTTTTTTTTAAATGTCTCAACAATTGATCCACTGAGGTCATGTTTGATTTGCACATTCTTATAAGTAATAAAAAAAAAGCATGATAAAGAGTTCTGGAATGACAAAGCAAAAAAAAAAAAAAAAGTCCCTAGCTATATTTACCACAACCAACATTTCTTTGAAATTAGCTCCAGCGTAATGAGTTTTTCCATACGTCCCCAGCTATTTGTCTGACCACCCTTACCATCATGCATCCATCTCACTTTCTGCTTCTTACTCAAGTATCAGCCTCTATAAATAACAGGAACTGGGATAATCTTTAACTCTCACTAAGGTTGAGGCAAATTCTGACAGGCTGCAAATAGTGAATAATAACCTGCACATGTTTCTTGTGGTGACACCAAAGTTTCACCACTGCACTGTCCTCTAGCTTATAAAAACAGTTTTTCAAAGACATTTAATCTGTCCAATATATACATCATTTGAACTCTTAGTGCAGAAATCTAGTAAATTCATCAAACTAATAATAAAACAACAGGAAATCTAATAAATAGCAGTAGTCCTCCTGTATTTGTTTAATATCTTATATCAACCTCCACAGCTTTACCTTTCTGATACAGAACTTGGGAAAAAAAAACATTTTGCTAGATTTGAACATGATTATTTAATGTATTTATTCTGCAGCATCAGCATGGTCAAAGTTGTCAAGTTGATTCAGGAACGTATTTCTTACTTTTTTTTCAATCAGTGTATAATTTTCTTTTTTAAAACATTGCACACTTTGTACTATAATTGTGTATGATGTTTTCATTCATAAATCATTTGAACACAATATGTTTTACTAGCTAATTAATTAAATTTGACTATTTGTAATTATTTATTTATTGTAAATGCGGGGAAATCCCGTAAAAAAAAATAAATCCCCTCGGTTTACAGGCAGGAATAAAATTCTATCATAAAATTGATCCCAAATTAGTATAAACACCTACAGTATTTTTGTCAAGTTCTACATTCTGCAAAAGTAATCAAATGTATGTTAATTATTCATTACTAATATATAACATCTAGTACCAGAACACAAATTTTATATTCCTCTTCTTGAGTAAAGTGTGTAAAAATATTACTTTAGCATCACACTAATCATGAATAGTTTAAATATACATAATAGTTTGTTAATAAATAAGCTTTAACAGAATTACCATATACATGACAAGCGTTTGAAATAATAGCTATTAAAAATGTATCATACCCAACTGTACTATACAATACTGTTATACCATACTACAGTATATCATAACATACTATACTATACCATAATGCACTGTACTACACTGTACTATACAATACTGTTATACCATACTACAGTATATCATAACATACTATACTATAATGCACTGTACTACACTGTACTATATTGTACTGTTACACCATACTACAGTATATCATAACATACTATACCATAATGCACTGTACTACACTGTACTATACAATACTGTTATACCATACTACAGTATATCATAACATACTATACTATACCATAATGCACTGTACTACAATGTACTATACAATACTGTTATACCATACTACAGTATATCATAACATACTATACTATACCATAATGCACTGTACTACACTGTACTATACAATACTGTTATACCATACTACAGTATATCATAACATACTATAC
>JAFFST010041770.1:7521-19540 GCA_022414735.1 Noturus placidus | reverse complement strand
TATATATATATATATATATATGTGTGTGTGTGTGTGTGTGTATGTATATATATGTGTGTATATATATATATATATATTTTAAGACGCCTAGTTATTTTGTCTAGAGTAAAAAGAAACAGAGTGCTATCCTGAGAAGAACCCAGCAGTGTGTGTAGATGAAGAGGCACTGAACACTTCCAGGTTCTTGCTCTCACCATGCTAGCAGCTTTAAGTGTAGCTTAGCTAGCCAACTTAACTAATACACGGAGTCTAACAATTTTGTAAACGTGAGTAATGTCTGGAAAACGTTTCCTAAATACTCCAAAATGCAATTTTAGCGCGGAAAAGCCATCAGCAGGAATTCAAAAGCAAAGCTAGCAGCTAGCTTAAACCTGCGTGAAGCCATCATTAGCCGACACTGGCCTGCAGGCTCCAACACAATAACTAACTGAGCACACACACACACACACACACACACACACACACTTACAATGCGCCATGCACTAAGACTGCTGCATTCTTCCCAACCCGACGAGTTCATGCCGTTCAGTGAGGAACAGAGAACAGCCAGGACGCTCGCAGGACAGCGAAACTATGCTAAGCTAAGCTAAGCTAAGCTAACCCACACTCACCTGGGGTCCTCAAACTCGACAAAGGCGAACGGAGGGCCACCTCGCCGGTTTTTCAGATCGATATCTCGGATCGCTCCGTATTTGTAGAACACGTCCTCGACGTCTTTCGTGCGGATATCAGGAGGAAGATTTCCCACATAAATCCGGCAGTCGTTGCTCCCAGCGGGGCCTCGGATCACTCCAGACATGGCCAAAAAGACGCGTGCTGTAAATGAAAACACACGCTGCGGTCAGACGCAAACGAACTTAACATGCACATAGAACACACACGCAACACGCCGCGTGCACGAGCGCTACACACCTGAGCTACACAGCGGAGCAGTCAACTTTCCGACAACAAGACAATAAGCGCGTGCTTCTCCACCTGCACAGTGCGCTCGCGCGTCCACTTCCTCTCCACATTAACCGCGCGCAGCGGAGCGGGTGAACCCCGGAAGCTCGGGGGGCATCAGTCGTCGGATCCAGCTACATCCGCGAGACAAGCTAGTTCCGAAACGTACAGTCATTTCTGTGGATTTCCATTAAATGATAATATTTTTTTTAGTTTTTAATTTCTCCGTCTTGTGAATAAACAACAACTTGCTTTTAATTGGTTACTTTAAAGTTTTTAAAGTTACTGTGCGAAATATAAATCAACCCCAGAGATCATAATATTATTGATCAGACTATAATTACAGCAATTAATAACATATATTAATTATTCTCTATAACTTTTCGAAGAATGTAGGCAGAGATGGGAAGTAACAAAGTACAAATATTTAATAGTATAAATGTTTCTGGTGTCAGTACGTTTACTTCATTGTTTATTTTTCTGACAACTTTTTAATTTCTCCTTACATTTTTTACACAAATATCTGTACTTTCTACTTTTTACATTTTTTACACAAATATCTGTACTTTCTACTTCTTCATTTTTTTTTTTACAAAAAATATCTGTACTCTCACTCTACATTTTTTAAACAAACAGCTGTACTTTCTACTTCTTACATTTTCAAACCAGGCTCGTTACTTTAGTTTTAATAGTTTTAATAGTTTAATAGTTTAAAAGTTTAAGGCTCGTTACTTTAGTATTTGGTGCATGGTCAATATTACTCCTTTCCTGGCTATCACGCACAACAAATGTAAGCTAAGGCAACAGGAAGAATGGCAAATGTTATAGATGACACAGAGGGAGTTAATGATGTGGACATGAATGAGAATAGAGACATTTCTGATCACCCATGGCCATATATGATAGAGATGTTGGGAACTGTCAGTGTCAGAAAGGAATCCTGGCGAATGCTCTGTGAATTGTGTCAACCTAAACAGCACCAAGTGCTTTTCTTGTTATCTCTTTCTTCTCATGAGCCAATTCAATGTTTTCAGTAATAATAGTCTGTTTACTATGTTTGCTAGGTCTGTAATGTTAACATAAATTCATATGGGTGCTTTAGTGCAGCTCAACTTTAGTGCAGCACGTGTTTGCTAACGTTAGCATTAGCATTGTGAATTGTTTTATTTAAAAGTAGACATTTCAAGCTCTCTTTATACATATGCTTCATGTTTGTGTCATAAGTATTCATGTTTGAGATGTGTTTCAGAAAGATTTAGCTGAAAGTGTGCCTGGTTTATTTTCTTTTACAAAAAAGCAAAAGGTTTTGTTGTTATTGTGAGTGCACACAAATAAAAGTAGACCCTTTTATAGTTTCTAATGATGATTTACACTTCTCTGTACGACCAAAAAATTATGCTTGCACTCTAATTTTCTTTCTGTTTGCATTTCAGTAAAATTTACAGTATAACTCACCTCAATTTTATCATTTTAAATGCATTATAATAATTTTAAGTTGTTTCCAAGGACAAGAGGACGTGGCCTAGGTGATGGCAAATAGTTGGGGTTTTTCGTCGGTGTAGTCTTTTCTCTGCTAATGTTCTAAATGGTGGTTGTTCAACCTGGATACATTCATTAGCTAACAAAATTTTAAATGTATTTTTTTTTGTATTAATGTATTAAAATGATGTGAGGTCCAGCTACCAGTGTGACAATAAAGGCAAATGGCACACTTATATAGCGCTTTTTATCCAAAGCGCTTTACACTGTGTCTCATTCACCCATTCACACACACACACACACACCAATGGTAGCACAGTTGCCATGCAAGGCGCTAACTTGCCATCGGGAGCAACTTTGGGTTCAGTTTCTTTCCCAAGGACACTTCGGTATGTGGAGTCATGTGGGCCGGGAATCAAACCGCCAACCCTACGATCAGTGGACAACCCGCTCTACCAACTGAGTCACAGACACCCTAAAGGTAGTAGTAATGGCTACTTTTTACTTAAGTATATGTCAGAGTCCATACTTCTTTACTTTAACTTGAGTGAAAAAGTGTAGTCAGAACTTCAACATTTACCAGAGTCTTTTTAAACATGAGTATCTGTACTTCTACTAGAGTGATGGATATGTATACTTTTGCCATCTCTGAATGGATGATATGAAAATGCACAGATGAGAGCCAAAGGCAGTCCCACGACCTCTTCTTTTAACAGTGTAATAGAATTTAGTTAATTTCCTTTCGGCTTTACAGATACAGAAGAATTGATTGGGGTAACAGCCTAGGCTATTCACTGTAAAGGATCTCAGTTATCCATCCATTCATCCATCCTTTCATTTTCTGTAGTGCTTATCCTACACATGGTCATGGGAAGCCTGGAGCCTATCCCAGGGACTCTGGGCACAAGACAGGGAACAACCTCGCCTGGGGGAGGAAGCTGGAGTACCCGGAGTAAACCCCCGAAGCATATGCAAGAATATGCAAGAATATGCAAACTCCGTGTAGGCAAGGCGGAGGCAGGAACGCTGGAGGCAAATGTGTTCACCACTTGGCCACTGTGCCCGCCAATCTCAATTATTGTATTGTATTGTAGCTAGAATGAACATACTCATATACAGCTATAATACTGACACAGAGTCAGTTGAACCAGACAGGTGCAATATTTTCAGAATTTATTATACCTTATGCAGTATTTTCTGTTTTGTCACACAGAATACCACACCACTCACAAAAAGCACACAGCTCACAGGTACTAAGTGTAAATAAGCTTATTTCTATCCATTACACAGAGACATTTAAATCATCAGGCATTGCAAAGCACAAGTTGTGAAGAGAAACCCAAACTGTGTTGGCTAAGTGACAATATCACTAGATCACATTTATCTATATGGTATTTATAATCATGGAGGCTTTCTAAACAGTGTTTGAGTTGTCCAATTCATTTCAATAGCTCTAATACTGATTTAGCACAAACAGCTATATATTGAACCAAAGATACACCTTGAAGTTATTGTGTGTGTGTGTGTGTGTGTATCAGAGTACAGTGGCAGTGCAATTGGCTGTATTTGATGAGATTCTGAATAATGATAGACAGTTGGTAAATGTAGCATTTCAGTACGCATAGCTAGACAGGTAATGGGAAAGACCAGTAGCTCCACTGCTGTTCCCGCCACCAGAATACTTCCCCTGGGATGCCAGACTGTTGATCTGAAAGCAACCACAAGAGATGTGAGGCCTAGTCGGAAAGTGAACAGTGTATAGGGTCAATCCAGCATTTCAAATCCTTTCTATAGCACAATGTTATCAATTTGATTAGGTATTTTGCAGGAGCAACAGGCATTAATCAGTATTGAAGTTGCAATATTAGCATTAAGACCCGGTAATATACTTGCTTGGTAATGTTTATTGTCCCGGGGTTAGGTAAAAAGCCTTATAAAGAGATTTACTGGATTAAGTTAACCATCCATCCATCTTCAACCGCTTACTCCTTTTCAGGGTCACGGGGGAACCTGGAGCCTATCCCAGGGAGCATCGGGCACAAGGCGGGGTACACCCTGGACAGGGTGCCAGTCCATCTCAGGGCACAATCACATACACACTCACACACATTCATACACTATGGACACTTTAGACACGCCAATCAGCCTAACATGCATGTCGTTGGCCTGAGGGAGGAAACCGGAGTACCCGGAGGAAACCCCCGACACACGGGGAGAACATGCAAACTCCGCACACACATGGCCCTGGCAGGACTCGAACCCCGGACCCTGGAGGTGTGAGGCGGACGTGCTAACCACTAAGCCACCGTGCGCCCAGGGAGTACCAAGTTAATAAATTAGTCATTAGCTTGTAAGATTGGACTTTTGTCCTTGTTGCTCTGTCACCCTGTTTTGTGCTTTAAACAAAACAAAAAATATTAAATGGTTTACAATTACTGAAAGTTCTTTTTGTAAAATGTGACCAAGATGATTTCTGACAATTTAGATAAGTTGTAATTTTACTTGAACCTAATTTGTAACATGTATATCTTATCTGTCTCTATTTAACAATTGTAGAACGTGTGGAATTATCCATATGATACAGTCTGTGTTAAGACAGAATGGAAAAACATGACAGGACATGCCTCAGCACGTTTGATGAACTCCTCAGTGGCAGCACTCTGATTTTCTTTCTGACCACGCCAGGTCTTCAGTGCCGAGGCCTGCAGCGCTCGACCAAAAGAAAAGGTCAATGCCCAGGGCTTTACTAGTGGACAATTATTGATGGCATTTAAGTGGACAGAGGCTTCCTCTTCACTCTGGCCTCCGGAGAGAAATGTTACTCCTGGAAGCAAAAGTTTTTGAGTATTATGGACTTTTTTTCTTTTAATCTCATATAAAGGCAGATAATGTGAAGCCGGACAAACATAGAAAAAATGTACAGGTAAGTTCTGAACACACAGGTACATACAGTGTAAATAATGTGATAAGACAGTCTAAGACAAATGCAGAGAATTACAGTTGAACTACAGCAGAACAAGAATACACAGGTCATGTAATCCTGAACGTCAGTGATGTAATCGACGTAACCAGTGACTGCAGGAGGCACAGTGCGCCGCAGAGCAGTGATGGTCGCCATGGCAACCTCCTCGGCACTGTATTTGGTGGGGCAGCCATGTCCAGGGGTCACCATGTTGGGCTTGAGCAGGGTTCCCTCCAGATACACATGATGATCAAACATGGCCTTGTACACTGCTGCTAAAACCTGCAGCACAACCATGGAGCATTTACACTGGCTTTAATATGCAATTACCTTACCTATCTTTAATTGCATATGGGATAGCAGCATTAACAGCGACTGACACTAACCCGCTCTGTAACAAACTGGCAGCGCTTCAGGTCATGATCTCCATCAGGTAGGATCTCAGGTTCCACTATGGGTACAATCCCATGCTGGAAGAAAAAAAAAACCCAAAAAACAACATTTAGCCACATATTTTCATTTTGTAAATCTAAGAGGAAAAAAGATTTAATCAGTTTCACTCTGGACCTGCTGGCAGATAGTAGCATAGCGTGCAATGACATTTGCATTTTCTGTGATGCACAGTGGAGATGGGGCCGTGTCACTGATCTTCATCACACAACGCCACTTGGCGAAATCTGCTCCATCTTTCTTGTACTGAGCACATCTCTCTGATAGACCATCCAGCCCTTTAGTCACAGAGTTAAGGGTGAAACAATCCAGTGACCAGCAGAATCAAGCTAAAACAATCGAACAGTAAGCAGTTATTTAGATGACGATGTACAAAAGTGTTAGGTTCACCTTGTGTAGTAGTTTCTCCACTAGTTCCTGGCAAGGGAACAACTCCTTTGTCAACCTTTGGAAAAAAATGAAAATGACAAACGTCTCATCAATAGTAGCTTGAAATTTGAAGATCAATTAATCTCCCTTGTGTTACAAATTCACTAAGTAGTAAGCATTCTTTAGTAGCCGTACAGTACTTCAACTTAAAATGCTTCCTTATTACATTACTAAAAAGTTCTGACTTCTAATAGCACAGCACATACCTTGATGCCAATAGTGATCCCTTTGTCTTTGATTATTTTAACAAAAGGAACACCATCATCAGAAGTCTGGTAGAGGGTTTCATGGAAAAAAATGACTCCACCGATGCAGTTGTCAATGCGGTCGTCTGCGCTGAAGAGGACTTGGCGGTACTGGCGACGGTTCTCCTCTGTGTTCTCCACTCCAATCTGATTCAGACGCTTTCCCATGCTGCCTGTTGGTTAAACAGTCCTCCCAGTGTGAGAGAGTATCACGGATATGTTGGAAGCACTGTAAGATTAATATTCTGGCTTATACCACAGCACTATTAAATTCTCAATTCTGACCGTTGATTAATTTTCTGAATACATTTCTTATGTTTCTATTCATTCATTCATTCTTTAGTAATTGGTTTATGCAGGTCAGGATCACAGCGGAGCCAGAGCATGTCCCGGGAATACTGAGCATGAGGTGGGAATACGGCCTGGATGGGACACCAGTCCATCACAGAGCATTGTTACTGTAGTATGATCATTAACATGGACTTGTATAGTGACTTACCACGTGATGTAAGACTAATGATAAAAGTATTAAAAGTGTTTTGTTATTTAACATGATATGGTGAAAGTTTCTGAAAGGAAATGTTTCTTGCATCATTTTATGGAAAGAGTCTTCACTCTAAGCAGTTTGTACGCTGTCCGTAACAGCAGAGGACTGAGGAGTTTTCCCAGCGTTTTCCGATTTGTCAATAATATTACGTATTTTTGTCTTATTAACTTTAAGAGAGAGAAAAATTAGAGGCTGCTCTTCCAGTCCAACATGTTTTGTCGACATTCCATAACATTAAATGTAACTATAAAACTGTTAAAAAGATGACGTTGCTCTTTAATTTAAAAAAAAACAAAAAAAAATGTGTCAAATCGATGTCAAATTACTGTGCTTATAAGTAGAATAAAACACTTCACGAGATGCTGTTGTAATCTTTTGGTGGTAACAGTAACTCCGCTTTGCCTCGTACTGCATCACACGTCCCATCACGTTAGTAAACAGAAATGCGTAAATAAATAATATATATACACACACACACACACACACACACACACACACACATACATACATATATATATGTATATACACACATATACATATATATATACATACACATATATATACACACACACACACACACATATATATATATATATATATATATATATATATATATATATATATATATATTCACTGACTGAATGGTTGAAGTAGTTGCACTAACCAACTGATTCATCAGCTGCTAGAATGCCTTTCCCAGGAGCCACGATGCGCAGAGCGATCTCATGCAGCTCCCTCTTCTGCTCCGGGGTGAGGGTCGGAGACTGGTGGGTCATCTTATACAACTGAGATCACAACCTGAGAACAGTAGGCTGACTGTATTATGGAAATAAAGAAGCCAGGATGAAGAAGTTCTCCTGAATCTCACAGGTATAAATGGTCCAGAGTATTAAATCTTAAAAGGAGATAAAGTTACTGACACACAACTACTGTTCAACAACAATAACGGCATACTTCACAAAGAAAATCAGTTACCCACCGAGTCCAAGAAGAGATGCAGATGCTCTGGCTTGCTCCGGAGATGTGATGAGGAATGAAATGAGAAGCTCTTTTTGTGACAGCAACATTGTCCCAGTTCTTTATGGCGGCGTCCCGGAGGAGGCTGTCGGGCGGAGCGTAACTTCATGACCTCATTAAGTGTTTTTGTAAAGGCCATGGAGGGGCATTCCTCCACCTCTACCCTGCTTTAATTCTGTTCTGGGGTTCTGTCATTTTATTGACAGTTGCATAGCTTATGTGGGAACATTAAGAAAGTGCTTAGTTAATCAAAAACAAAAGTAAACAAGTAAACAATTATGGTGCTAAACACGGACATCCAAAGAGAACCGACAACAGCAGCAGGTAAGTCCAAAAATGACATCAATCCACTTCATTCCATGAGATAAGAGAGTGGTGCATTCCTTTGATAATGTAATTCAGAGGTGTTCAGTCTTATCCCCAAATGGCTGGACATTTTCATTTCAGACAAAGCAAGAGCCACATCTCTTTCCATTTATTTAATCAGTTGAACTTACCTTAAATTAACGATTAGTTGTGGCTCCTGCATGGCTGGAACACAAACTTGGAGTCACACCAGCCCTTTGCCCATAGGATCAGGCACCCCTGGTCTAACTAGAATAAATTCACTTCATGTGAATTCAACATTCTCTAGGCAGTTAAGTCCCAAAGCAACAATGACATGTTTATGTGAATATTTTCAACAACTCCATGATACAGTTTTCAAGGACAATTGATGGAGAAATAAGATGATAAAAATCTCCACTGGGTTAATGTCTGCTGTGAGGTTCCTAAATTTAGCAGTATTTCTCATTGAGGCAAATATTCAGATTTGAGCAATCCACCTTTAGGGATGAGCCTGAGCAAAAAGAACGTATAGACAGATACATCTGAAGGTGTGTTGTGGTATCTGGAACCAAGACATTAGCAGCAGATTCTTTACAGATTATATTCTGTAAATTGCGAGGTGGGGCCTCCATGGATCTCTGGATTTGTTTGTCCATCTCATCCCACAGATGCTCGATCAGATTAAGATCTGGGGAATTTGGAGGCCGAGTCAACACCTTGAACCAAACCATTCCTGAATAATATCTGCAGTGTGGAAGGATGCATTATCCTGCTGAAAGAGGATACTTCCATTAGGGAATATCATTGCCATGAAGGCATGAACTTGGTCTGCAACAGTGTTTAGGTAGGCGGTACATGTCAAAGTAACATCCACATGAATGCCAGGACTCAAGATTTCCCAGCAGAACATTTCCCAGAGCATCACACACTTCCTCTGCCGTCTTGCCTTCTTCCCATAGTGCATCGTGGTGCCATGTCTTCCCCGGGTAAGCGACGAACACGCACCAGCCATCCACATCATGTAAAAGAAAACATAATTCATCAGACCATGCCACTTCTTCCATTGCTCCATGGTCTGGTTCTGATGCTCACGTGCCCATTATAAAGGCTTTCAGCAGTGGAAAGGGGTCCGTACTGGCACTCTGACTTGTCTGCAGCTACACTGCCCCATACGCAGCAAGCACTGTGTGTTCTGACACCTGTCTATCACAGCCAACATGAACATTTTCAGCAGTAGCTCCCCACGCACATCAGTTAGCCTTGCGTGCCCATAACCCTGTCACTGGTTCACCGGTTGGCCTTCCTTAGACCACTTTTGATAGGTACTAATCACTGCATACCAGAAACACCCCACAAGACCTGCTGTTTTGGAGGTGCTCTGACCCAGTCGTCTAGCCATCACAATTTGATCCTTGTCAAAGTGGCTCAAATCCTTACGCTTGCCCATTTTTCCTGCTTCCAACACACCAATATCGAGGACTGAGACAGTTGCCATTGTATCGAGATAATCAATGTTATTCACTTCACCTGTCAGTGGTTTTAATGTATATATATATATATATATATATATATATATAAAAACACAAGATAGTTTCATTAACTGATTACATCTATTCAATTCTATTTGATTTTATTTGTATAATGCATTTAACAATAGGCACTGTCACGCAGTGGCTTTACAGAACTCTAGACGTAGATGAAGATCCCTAATTAGCAAGCCAGAATTGACAGTGGCAAGGAAAATCTCAAACTTCATACAGATTATGATCAGGTGCTGAACCTGATTGGTGCAGATTTAGGTGGATTTTCCAATGTTACTCTGTGCATGCAGGAAAGATGGGGTCTGGGAGGGGCCCCCAGGGAAAATCACAAAGAGATAATGTTATATTTAGCCTACTCCACAGGGGCTTTGGGTTTTTTTTTCCCTGATACCTAATTAAAAACATTAATAATGATGCTTTATCTGGTCTTCAATTTTCTGCCCTATTAAGGTTGCTCCCATTTGGGTTTGTCTTTGCTCTCACAAATAGGTCATACCAAGGTCTAAAAGTTAGATAGTACCATTCACCATTACAATAATTTATATTGAAATCATTTCTAGCAAAATCCCACATGTGAATAATCATTTCCATTCAGTAAACATCCTGAAGCAGGTCCATCAGAACCATTCTAGCTTAGCCAAACCCAGTTTGGAAAAAGGGCAATGGATACAGAGATTACTAATAGAAAAAAAAACATTTAGAAATATTCTCAAAGGACATGTTTATGATCTATTAAAAAAATACTTTTCTTTTTTCTTTTCTCTGACAGAAGCACAATCTATAGCTGTGTTTCTTTCACATATACACATATATAGTTTGTATAGTTCATATAGTTCTGGTCTAGAAACGGTTGAGGATATTGCACCATATGCAGAATCTGAGGCCTCTTCAGTGTTGGTGAGGGATCGCAAGTCATAAATCTGTATTTGAGGAAGTAGCGTCAAAGAGATCACATTCAAAGTTCTGAAGCTGATCATATGTTAATCCTCTTATTGATTTCTCTGGCCGGTTAGGGTGATCCTTTAGCTCAAGGATTGGTTGAATGGGAATCTTCATCAGCACCTGAGAGTCAAATGAGACGCCATTAAAAAACCTCTGACTCATATAGCGTTCCAGACAGCGCAGGCGACGCATGGGAGTCTTGTACAGGAGCTGCACCCAGAATACATAAAGAAAGTGTAAGAGGTTACAGCTGTGTTTGTTTTCAGTCAAAGGAAAAGGGCAAAACTGTAGACACTGCATACCTCTGTGAGCAACAGGGCCAGTGCCGGACTGAAGCTCAGAGGCATTTCATAAGGATACTCAGTGACTTTGGTCAGCATGCTGTTGTGGTCTGATTCTGGAGGAAGTGGGAACTAAATGCAAAAATGAGATTTTTATGGACTGTGAGGTCTGTTCAGTAACAATGGGGGAAAACAAACATTAACAATGTAGAAAACCAATAAAACCAATGAGGAAAACCAACACTACCAATGGGGAACACCAATAAAACCAATGGGGAAAACCAACCAACACTACCAAGGTAGAAAACCAATAAAACCAACGGGGAAAACAGACACTACCAATGGGGACAACCAATAAAACCAATGGGGAAAACCAACCAACACTACCAATTAGGAAAACCAACCAACACTAGCAATGGTGAAAACAAACACTACTAAAGGGGAAAACCAACCAACACTACCAATGGGGAAAACCAACCAACACTAGCAATGGTGAAAACAAACACTACTAAAGGGGAAAACCAACCAACACTACCAATGGGAAAAACAGACACTACCAATGGGGAAAACCAAAACAGATGAAGTGCAAAAGATATGACAACATAAAATAAGAGAAAAAGAAGAAATAAGACAAAACAGATCACAAATACACTAATGATAATTAGAATGTAATAGTAATAGTAGTAGTAATAGTAAAATTAGCATTAACAATAACAGTCTACAACACCATCAATTGGTGCGTGTGAGTGTATGTGGCATGGCAACATGGTCATATTAAATACTATACTTTCATTAGTATTAGGGGTAAAATGGTACAAGCAATTCAGGTGATAGTAGACAACCAATATATATATATA
>JAFFST010041768.1:5000-10000 GCA_022414735.1 Noturus placidus | reverse complement strand
CTAAACCCTAAACTTAACCCTAACTCTACGCGCTAACTGCTAGCCCTAACCCTAAATCTAACCCTAACTCCAAACCTAACTCCAACCCCAAACATAACTCTAACCCTAACCCCAACCCTAACCCTAACCCTAACCCTAACTCCAACCCTAACCCTAGCTCCAACCCTAATTCCAACTCTAACCTTAACCTTAACCCTAACTCCAACTCTAACTCCAACTCTAACCTTAACCTTAACCCTAACCCCAACCCTAACTCCAACCCTGACCCCAACCCTAACCCTAACTCCAACCCTAACCCTAGCTCCAACTCTAATCTTAACCTTAACCCTAACTCCAACTCTAACTCCAACCCTGACCCCAACCCTAACCCTAACTCCAACCCTAACCCTAGCTCCAACCCTAACTCCAACTCTAACCTTAACCTTAACCCTAACTCCAACCCTAACTCCAACTCTAACCTTAACCCTAACTCTAACCCCAACCCTAACTCCAACCCTGACCCCAACCCTAACCCTAACTCCAACCCTGACCCCAACCCTAACTCTAACCCTGTTCCCCGTGACGCAGATAAAGGAGTAAGTGGTAGAAGATGGATCTATATTTTTTTCTCCTGCATGTGAATAATGTCTAGAGATTCAATTTATACTATACTTCTATACTAAAGCACTCTTAGTTTCTTCAACCTGATTGGTCAGAAGGGGTTGATTAATTTTCTGTAACAGCAGCTCTGGCAGGTTTATATTAATACGCCTCTTCTAATGCCTTATTGTTTACTTACTTACTTACTTACTTATTGTTTCCATGGCAACAGCTCGTTCACGGGGACCTGTACTGCGAACACGCCAGTTTCCGGAACAGAACATGCCACATTGTTTTGTCTTTTAGTCAGCAAACCCGAGAGGACGGTGAGAGAACAGTTGTTTACAGCTGTTCTAATGAACATGAGAACAGAAACTAACTTGTCTTGTTGACATTCCACAACATTAAGTATAACTATAAACAGATAAACACTATGGCGTGACATTCTTTAATCATTGTTTTTTATTACAATTTTACTTTCTCAGGGAAAAAAGACAATTTGTCTGATATGTTAAATAGTTTTATATATGTAATTATATATATCCATGTTTCATATCATTTTAGATATTTAGACTTTTTCTAAAGATTACATATTAAATAGTAAACAGATTGTCAATGTAAAGGAATCCCATGCGTAAAAAAATAATAATAAAAAGAATAACATATTATCCCTAGTGTGCTTATTATAAACTGTTAACAGTTTATAAACTATTTCATTTTGATGAGCAAAATTCTAGAAAAACCTATTAGTTTATAAACAAAAATAGAAATATGTTAAAGAAATCTACGCAGGTTAGGACTGTTGCATGATGCAGCTGATTCTGGAAATAATAAAAAAAAAATTCTATATTCAATCAATCAATCAATAGATGTCCATCCATCCATCCATCTTCAACCGCTTGCTCCTTTTCAGGGTCACGGGGGAACCTGGAGCCTATCCCAGGGAGCATCGGGCACAAGGCGGGGTACACCCTGGACAGAGTGCCAGTCCATCGCAGGGCACCAATCAATCAATAAATGGACCATTTTTAAAAACCAAGACATTCATTGGCAGGTCTTTTTGTTTGTTTGTTTGATTCTATTTCTTTTTTTAAGTGTAGAAAGCTTGTAAAGATGTACCAGAGACATGAGGAAATGAGAATTTCTAATCGTCACGACAGCAACAGAAACCTGAATAATGACCCCTGTTAAATTACCGTAACGGTCTCAAGTGAGAGATTTGGGAGAAATCTGTGACTTGTATTTTGCTTAAAAAAATTGAACAGTAGTTAATTAAATAATACAACTTGAACTGCCGATCCGTAAGTATGGACATGATAGGGCGGCTGTGTCTCAGTCGGTAGAGCGGGTTGTCCACTAATCCACTAATCGTAGGGTTGGTGGTTGGAATCCCGGCCCGGGTGATCCCATGCCGAAGTGTCCTTGGGCAAGACACTGAACCCTAAGTTGCCCCCGATGGCAAGCTAGCACCTTGCATGCAGCTCTGCTCCCATTGGTGTGTGAGTGTGTGTGTGAATGGGTGAATGAGACACAGTGTAAAGCGCTTTGGATCCAAGTGCCTTGGATAAAAAAGCGCTATATAAGTGCGCCATTTACCATTTTACCATTTATGATGCATGGATCAGATAACGTCTCAAGCATTCGTATGTCTTCAAACAGTTTTGCTAACTGTAGTTAACACTGCTGTTATTTTTCAGCATTACGGTAAGAGCTGAAGTTTTCTTGCTGTTATTTTGCTCATCACTTACATATTTGAAAGTCTGTGTACTTTAATTGTGCTGAATAAAGTTCTGAATACGTTACTGCTATTCAAATGATTAAACATTATACTCACCCTACTGTACGTCAAGCCTTGAATTAACACTTAACACTTATCAAATATTCGGCTCGATGTTGTTGAAGCTATTCCCGTCCACGTCTCAGTCCTGCCCTTTGTGCCAGTCCGTCCGTGCCATGCCAAGCCACCAGCGCCGCCCTCGCTCATTAGCATGCCGCTGTTTGTTTGTTCCTGTACTGAAAGAGGAGGAGGAGGAGGAGAGTGGACGAGAGGAACAGTAACGGCCCGCTGCTGAGTGCTGGCAATACATCAGCTGCCTGCTGGGGTTAAAGCAAATCTCAGGATAGAGGTAGAGAGCCAGCGTAAACACAGATCTGTGTATTCCCTGGTGACAGATGACAAATCCGAGGGCCAAGGAGCACTAGCACAAAAGAGAGTCTTTTTGTACAAGCACAAGGGAACATCAGTCTCGGCGGTCACTGTCCACACCGCGGCCTGCCGCAGCACTTGCACTGACAGCACATTCTGCGTGGTGATAGATTATTTAACGTGCATAACTGTTTTGATTAAGGAAACGCTGTGTGTAGCACCGCAGCCGAGTTTGATTTTATTGTGTTTAGGAGTGCATGCTAATCGCTCTAAAGATAGCGGGTCATTCTGAATGAAGCAGTGTGTGTGAGTGTGTGTGCATGGATGTGGATTTAAACATATTTTTGCAACCTAATGTCTGTCCAATGTATCTGAAGGATTTTGAGCTGTTTCTCTCTGATTAAACACGATTTTGACCTGTTTAAACTCACAGAAAGTATAATGGAAGACTAGGGGCAGTGGCCGAATTCCCTAACCCATTACATTTACATTTATTCATCTAGCAGACGATTTTATCCAAAGCGACTTACAAATGAGACACACTCACACACCAATGGTAGCAGAGCTGCATGCAAGGTGCTAGCTTGCCATCGGGGGCAACTTAGGGTTCAGTGTCTTGCCCAAGGACACTTCGGCATGGGATCACCCGGGCCGGGATTCGAACCACCAACCCTACGATTAGTGGATTAGTGGACAACCCGCTCTACCGACTGAGCCACAGCCGCCCCAACCCTAACCCTTGAATAGGTTCATGAGAGATCAGTTCAGGTTTTGGTTGGTGTGCAGGTGTATTACAATTTCTGTTAAACAGAGAAAGAAAAAAAAGTCTAGACATTACTTTAAGGCCCTATTTACCACCTGACATTCAGAAGGAAAGAAAAAAAAAAAAAAACCATGGGATTGTTCTGGCCCTAAGAGCAGGATGTCACCCCATCCCTCACCCCCCTTCACCTCCCATTTTCTCTAGCGTCTGCCCCATCCATCACCGGGACGCCTGAAGGCCCTGGCCTGTCCAGTCCGTCCACCTTTCCCACGTGAATCAGCCCCTCGGCCAACGTGGAAGTTCAGCGCTGGCACTGCGGACTGCTCTAATTTCCAGTGTTCCAGCACTGAGGAGAGGAAACGGTTCCTCCTGCCTGCGGCTGCACGTACGTCAGCGTCTGCTGTTTTCCTGCTGGACTTCTCACACTTCAGACCTCAGTATATCACTCTGTCAGACACTTCCACTCTCCCAGCACATGAGCATTAAGATGACCACTTGCATAAAAAATTCCTAAACTTTGGAGCAAGCAGTCCCAAATCACTGATAAGTCAGGAATCAAACTCGACATGTCATGTAGTTATAGAAAAATAAATGAATAACAAAGTGGACTTATATGAGGAGTCTCTGTAATGTTGTCATGGTAACACTGACAAAGCATTTTGCCAACAATTCAATTTAAATTGTATATGCTAGATACATTAGCAAGTTCGATTAATGAGTTTTTCAATAGTACTGGTAAGACGGTGGTTCTGGTGAGAACATTGCATGAGCTGCTTATTTCATATCAGTAGGAAAAGGCTCTCCAGTCAGTGCTTCTTCTATACAAATAAAACAAAGTGACTAGTTTGACAAAAATTAGCTTTGCAATTAATCGCCTTCTCTGATTGGCCAGCAGCTGAGTTGAGATGTTAGCTGTCATGACCGCTGCGATACTAAAAAAGCTTTGTATTCATTTCCAATAGCAGATTGGTCAGAAAAGACGCCTCGTGACTCATACGTGGGCTTATTGACTAAGACGTTACTATCTCATGTCCCGTCCGTTATGTCATTTCTTCAGCACGTCCCGTTTATAATTACATGTAATAAATCACACCCTGAGATACTCGAATGTTTCTGACTCAGTTCTGTGCTTAGATCCAACACATGTGCGGAGTGTGTGTTCCAGCACCGCTGCTTGCTTGAGTGTGTGTTCCAGCACGCTCCACTGCGTCTTCAGGACCGAGAGAAAGGCGCCAGGTTTTATTTCTGGTGTGCGGTGAGGATGGCTGTTTGGATGGGCAACGAGGGGCTGAGTCTAGTGGAGAAGGGCGTACGGGAAAGTTACAGTAAAGAGACAAAGGGTGACAAACCGCTGAGCAGTCAGCACATTGAGCGGTTTATAAACTGCCACCTCAGTCAAGTTCAGAATCTCAGGCAAAGGTTATAGAGTAAGCTCTGTTTTAAAACCAGAGGGCTCTTCAAGGGTTTTTTGAATAGTTAAGGTTAAAGCTTTATGCTGCATCTATAGCCATG
>JAFFST010041761.1:9024-34024 GCA_022414735.1 Noturus placidus | reverse complement strand
TTTGTAGTTTTGTTGAAGTGGCATTCCAGAATCCTGTTATTTGTTTTTGTTTCTTTTATTTGGGGTTGGATTGTTGTTCTGTTTGAATGGAACTCGCAAAAGTCATTTTTTTGAACGCGACTTTGTAATCATTTGCTTAGGTGGCTTTCCAAAACGATCGACTTTTGTAGCGTTCCTTCCGACGATCCTTCATTCCGGAACAATCTACTTAACCGGCAAAACCGGAATCTTGCGTGTAAGTGGGGTTTCTCTAACGTCATGTTTAAACGGCTGCCAGGATTTATGTCGCTTACGTTTATAACGAATACCAGCGTGACGTCCTTTCTTTCTTGATTTTTCCCGGAATCTTCGGCTCAACGTTCAGCGTTCCGTCACGTTGGAAACATAAAGAAAAAGAAAAACAAACTCAGTTTAAATGGAATTTCAGAAGAGTCTCCATAAAAAAGGGAATTCTGGAATCTCTTGTTTAAATTGTGTTCCCGGACGTGGGATTTTTCTGGAATCTTCTACTTAAATGGGAATTCTGGAATCTTCTTTTTGGACGCCATGCCGGGAATCTTTCGTTTAAATGGCATGCTGAGTGTGTTTCCTGACTCTGGTTTGATTGTGCGCCTACCACGCAAACCATCTCGCGCTTTTCCACCGCAAAAGACCCAGTTCACAGAAGAGCCAGCAAACTCAGTTTGGACTGGTGCTGAGGAACCGGTCGTATCACATGCTAGGGGTGTGGGGGAGGGGGGGGGGTCATTTCGCTTCCATGACAACAATCCCAAACAAACCAACTCGCCTTGTTAACAGGACCGGATTTCGGAAAGGAGCAGAGGGGAAAGCTTTCAACATGAATTTTTTTGGGGGGGACAGAGTTAAATTAGCGGTCCACGGAAGACGCAAGCGCTCGACAACTAACTGAACACAACTGAATATTTTAACATCGACGCTACTGCTAACAAAACTTCGTTTGAGCAGCTATATGTTAAAAAATAATAATAAAAACAATGAAGTGTTGACGTTGTCTATCTCTGTGCTGTGTATAGAAGCTGCCCAGATGGTCCAATGTGTTCTCTAATCCAGAAGTAAAACAAGATATTAAGTTAAACAAACCACATGACCTTTCACTTTCTTCTTCTTATTATTATTTTATTTCTTTTTTACGATTTCTTTTGTACAAACTTGTCATTTGACAGTACACTGGTTTGTAAAAAGCTACCACGGAGTCCACATGCACGTGGGTTTAAAGGGGGGAAAAAACAACAACAAAGATGAGTGAACACGGTAATAAATTCTGTTTCGTCAAAAAGAAACAACTGAAGACTCGTACTAGGGCTGGCCCGAATAACTGAAATACTCCAGTGTTTGTTTGTTATGTTTATTATACATTTCTTCAGCGTGTATGTTCAAATTACGAGTATTTCGGGATTGAACCGGACGTCCGTGTAGGCGGTCATGTGACCTAAATCGTGTGCTAGTTTATAACTGATGATCAAAGAGTCAATCTAATGCAAAAATAATAATAATAATAATAATAATGTTTAAAATAATTTTACACCGATTTTATTTCAAACGTATTTTATTGTCATTGCTGCACAGCTACTGGATTGAAATGGCTCGACTCTTACGCTGTAAGGACCCAGAAACCCACGTTTTTGTCCGATGCAGTATTGTGGCTTATTATTGACGATCTGTTTGCACGGTAATAAAAACATTAATAAAAATTTGTTGCAAAGATTTATTTCACTCAATTTCATTTGCATTATCATCACTATACACTATTAATACTTCATCGTCTAACACTAATGTGTAGTTGTTTTAAATATTCTTATTCAAGAATACCAATTTATATATATATATATATATATATATGTGTTGTTGTTTGTTTTTATGTAAAATGCTGTTCGGGCCAGCCTTAAGTCTTAAATCGTGCAAATAAACCAGACATCTAAGCATCTCAATCTGAAATAAAATGTCTGAAACTGTAAATAAGCCTCCACCAGGGGGCGCCGTGGTGTCTTGTGTTGGACTCGGGTTAAATTGCGATGAAATAATGACATGAAACAGGTTCATGTGAACATTGTTGGAAACCCAGCACGACACAACATGGCGATGTGTGTTACTGTTCAGATTACAATCTGAGGACTTGAGCTCATTTCTGTACCTTTTTCAATCATGTTTAAACGAGAACTAGAACAAAGTCATGCATCACGCACACACACACACACATGTGTATCAGTGTTAGATGTATGTTTTTAAAATTCTGTAGTGCAGAAAAACAGCGTTTACACCACTGATACAGAAACGGTCCCCGTAAAACACTTAAACCCGGAAGTGTGTTTACCTTCTGGAGCTGAACCTTATGGATCCGGATCGAATTTGGTTCTTTTCCAGAATCAGCTTTAGCACAACAGTTCAACAGTGGCTGGTGAGGTGAGGTTTAACAGCGTGCACGGGTTATTTTGGCGTAACACACGGAGAACTTCTGAGACATTTACAAGGCCAGATGTTTAAGGTATGATAATTCGTACCAGTAAGTTATTAATACCCAAGGACGACGTGCACAGCCAGGCCAGCGAATTCGAATTCAAATACACAAAAGTCATATTAACATGCCATATAATATCGGCAAAGGAATGCTTTAGAACGTTTAACCTCCATCCTTATGAGTGTATACAATAAACGTAAGTGTTTTTAAGAAGCACGAGCATTTCCAAATATACGACGTTTCACTCCGTTCAGTTTCTCTGTTTCTTTGGAAAAGGTTCGAAAGAACGTGTTTTAAACAGTCCTGAAGTTACGAAGATGATGTTCGGGGACAGAACGGATTCTGTAGCTGAATATATTCGATTTGTTGAGGGTGGAAAAAAAACAAACAAAAATGATAGTTGTAATGCTGTGAAGATTTAAATGAGTTATATTCTACAATAAAAGGCTTATTTTTTCACTGTTTCAGGTGTACAATATATAACGATAATTAAATATCATTAACATAAAAAAAATCAAGTTTTTCAAGAAATAGATTTCCCTCTGAACTGGTTTTATTTGTCTATAATGTTTATGATGGCTTTTACATACAATTCATAAAAAAAAAAAAGAATTATTTTAAGACATAATCGAAGTAAAAGCAAAACTTTTAGGAAATAGCTTAAAAAATAAATAGCTGCCAAAAAAAACAAAAAAGGAAATTCTCCTTGGAAAAGTTTGACATTTCTTCGTGATGTAACATGGAGAGATTTCAACATTTACGGTGAATAAATCATAAATAAATGCATTTTTAAAAAAAAAAAAAAAAAACAACAAAACATATTATTGATGAGATTATGGTGAGTTGGTGTAATTCTGTATTAACAGGGGATGTGTTTCCGGGGCAGAGGACGAGGTTTTGTGCATGGCGAGAGATAATTATTCACCGGAAACAGCAGCGGCATGATGATGCCCTGGTTCGGCTCCTTGTACACAGCCAGAAGGTTTTGGACATTTCGGAAGATTCGCTCTTTCACCCCAGACGTCACCTGCACAAAACAGAGCACGGACCATCAATACCTATGAGACTAATTATTACTTATTTATGTGTTATTATTATTATCAATTGAGCAGAAGTTTCTATCTAACTGGAACCTAAACTAGGAACCTTTTGGAAACGGGACGCAGTTGTGTCGTTTTTATTCACGTGAATTGTTTTGACATTTTGTAAGTTATAGTTCCACAGTGAAGGTCTCAAGAAGAACATCGTGGACTGTAAACATGTGTCGTGTGATCACACCCACGCGTGTACTTTCCCAGGTTCTGAAACTGAGGAGTATATCAGAGAGCAGATAGTTCCTCCCGCACACACGGCCTATAAAGGTCGGTTCATACACGCCGTAAGGTATGAAACACTCAGTGTTGTGTTGTTACAGTAAATTAATAAGCGCACATCCCCAAGTGTTTATTAAAGAATGAAGCGTTGTGCTTTTTATATATATATATATATATATATATATATATATATATATATATATATATATATATATATACTTTTATAGTTACACGTAACGTCTGTATAATATCTTGTAGCAACTACTATAAGAACCGTTTTCTTCACAGCTTTTTGTCCCGCCTAATGAGGTTCCATGGTTGCCTTGTTCTGACAGACAAGTTCAATTAATAAATAAAAGGCTCATGAATTATCATCTAGCTAACGACCTTGATAAATGACCTACATGCTAATTAGATTTATGACCCACTCTTTGGAAAAAATGTTTAGTAGCAGGTTTAAAGCCTTTACGAAATCCACAGGACCCTTAAAGAGCTTTATGAATAATGGTAGAGATGCGCAGGTATTAAAATGGAGTTGAAGACATGACAAGCGTTCCTTTCCTTTGGGGGAAAAAAAACACAAAAGAAATCTGCACAAGTCAAAGTTGTGAAAACTTGATAGTCGGTTCTATCGAGCGCATCGACACTCAATCTCGTACCTCCATTTTCCACAGTTTGCCCTCGACATTGAAGAGCCTGTAGGTGAACACTATCTGATCACACCTGCAGAGGAAACACAGAACATTTCAAATGTACTTTAATCATGAAAAAGCACGAAAGAGAAGTCATCAGTCTCACTGGAATCATTTCGACATAACCAGTTTCACATCTACATCACATCCATCACATCATATCCATACCCTTGGATAGGTACTGTATGTTAGAGCAAGCACAAATAACAACAAAGAAATACAGGAAAAGGGGGATCTGATCTTCTTGACCAGATTTGGGAACTGCTGGTATAGATTAGTGGCAGGGCTTGCTCTTTCCCCCCCGAGGGAACTTGTACTTTGGCATAAACCAGCTGGACGGAAGCTGGGGTCAGAGTGCCAGGTCAGTTGTTGGAAGAATTGACAGTTCAGGACATTGCTTAAGGGCCCAACAGAGGCAGAATTTCAGCACTGGGATTTGAACTCTCAGCCTTCAGTCAGTGGTTCAGAAACTTAACAATTGAACTGCCCATACACAAATCCCTGTACGCGTCCCGGGACTGTCAGAAAGTCACTGTTGTTCCTCGAGTAAGTCACGTAACTCCCATCTACTTGCTCAGTTCTGTTCTTGGACAGGATTGTGATTCAATTATAAGCTTCTGCTAAATGAATAAATATAAATCTAGAAGATACTTGGATCTGAACTTTGCAGGACATTTGGTTCTCTTCCGATGGTATAAAACCAGTGCTGAACTTTGGTCCTGGTGACCACATGCTCTACATAATTTTTTTGGTGTGTGTGTGTCCTACTGTAAGACACCCATGTCAATGCATGAAAGGCCTGGTGACGGCCTGGGTGTGTCAGAGAAAGCGAAATTTAAAAATCTGCAAGGAAATGGTTAACCCAAGACCAGGGTGGGGAAATATAAGGTGAGAAGATGAACCGAGCAAGCTCTTTGTTTACATTTCAACAATAATGAGCAGGAGATATATTTTAAATATCCCAACAGGGGAAATTGTGTTTCAGCATCACACGACTGGGAGGACGTGGGAGGCAAATTGTGATCAGGGGATCACAAGCTTAAACATCAAGCTATCGTTGCCTACAAATGAATAAAAGTCTTGTATCTAAACTTCTGTAGGACAGTTAGCGTCATGTTATTGGTGTAAAAATCTTTCCCGCTCTAACACACCCACATTTGGTGTTGTCCGTTATGAGTGACGAATCTTTCATAGGCCACTTTAAAGCAAACTCCATCCATTTGCTTTGTCTAATCAAATTAAGACGGCAGGAGCAACCGACTTCAAGTACGAAATCAAGAAACGTCTCAATGTGTGGCGTCCAGAAATATCGTTGAATTGCGCTCCAAATAGCCATTACGTCCAACCTGACTTGTTGAAAGAATAAAGCACTAGGACCAGGGCTTCGGAACCAGTTGTGAAAATTGTAGATAAAACATTGAGTTGCCCAGCAGAATTTATTATAAGATGTGACTTTTTTTTTCCCTAACATTCAAGACTGGATCGTTGGTAACAAGGGCGTAACCATGTTATGGACATTGGGGGGGTCCAAGCGCTGTTTGAATTCACGTGGTTTCTGAGTGATAGAAGCTCCCACAGCGTGGGGAAACTGCTAAAATACATCACCGAACTTGCGTTGAGTCTGGGCCAAACCAAGTGTACAATTGGAGGTGGGGGGGGGGGGGGTATTTTCCGTAACAAACTTGATTATATTAAAAAAGAATATAAATAAATAAATAGATAAATAGAATAGATGAAGAAAAGACAGATCCGTTTGCAGGGAAATTTTATACGGAACATATAGAAAATATTTTCTCCTGTATATTGGGGGGGACAGATTGGTATTTTCTCAACATTGGGGGGGTCACGACCCCCCCAAAGAGTGCATGGTTACGCCCATGGTTGGTAAGTATTAACAGTCTGAAATGCAGAAGTCAAAATCAAAAGTGAGAACAATGTCACATGAGGATTTGCTGCTCAGGTTCAACTGAAAAGTCAGTGTCAGTGTTTTCGCTTTCAGTGGCACTGTTTTGAAATCAGGACATGCTATGAGGTGTGAAATTAATCCAGAGTAAATTTCCATTCCTGAATTCAGTCAGCGCGTCTCTGCAGCTCTCTGGAAATCCTAAACATAATAACACTGTAAATTCAATGACTGTTACATCACGGAGAAGAAAACAAGGTGAAATAGGATGAAAATGTGTGCAGAAATACACAACTGGTAGCATACACAGTAGTATAACACGATATAAGTCTCAATTTCTCCATAAAAGGTGTGGATTTGTAAGGCACTTCAATGTTAAACCCTGTGTTCGAGATGCTAATGTGGATATCTTTTGTTTACTCCTGATAGTAGACGTTTTAAAATGACCTGGATGACAGAAAAGAGAAAAGAACTGTATATTAGTTGATGTTGGTGCTTTCACGTGCTTAGGATAATAGAGTGGAATACAATAATATCAACTGATGATAATATAAAATAAACTTTAGGATTAAAACACAATATCGCTAAGCACTTGTAGCCAATTTTACTAGCCACATTTTGTTATTAGCCAGGTTTAGTAGCCATTTTTAGCAAACATTAATAGGCATTTTAGTTAAAATTGCTAGTTATTTTTCGCAAGATTGACTAGCTATTCTTAATACATTTCTCTGACCATTTCAAGCTAATTTTACAACCTTTTTTTATTACATTTTCCTATTACATTTTCTACTAATTCCTTAGTATACAATTGAAATTCCCTATTAAGTAGGTACCATTTCTTTTGAATTTAGGTGATGATGGTGGTGGTGATGATGGTGCTAGTGGTGATGATGGTGGTGGTGGTGGTGGTGATGGTGCTGGTGGTGATGGTGCTGGTGAGATGATGGTGGTGGTGATAATGGTGGTGTTGATGGTGATGGTGATGGTGAATGATGATGGTGGTGATGGTGGTGGTGATGGTGCTGGTGGTGATGATGAATGATGATGGTGGTGATGGTGGTGATGGTGCTGGTGGTGATGATGAATGATGATGGTGGTGATGGTGATGGTGGTGATGGTGAATGGTGAATGATGGTGATGGTGGTGATGGTGATGGTGGTGATGGTGGTGATGATGAATGATGATGGTGGTGATGGTGGTGATGGTGGTGGTGGTGATGGTGAATGGTGATGGTGGTGATGGTGAATGATGATGGTGGTGATGGTGATGGTGGTGATGGTGGATGATGGTGATGGTGGTGATGGTGATGGTGGTGATGGTGAATGATGATGGTGGTGATGGTGATGGTGGTGATGGTGGATGATGGTGATGGTGGTGAATGGTGCTGGTGGTGATGGTGGTGAATGGTGCTGGTGGTGATGATGAATGATGATGATGGTGAATGGTGATGGTGGTGATGGTGGTGAATGGTGATGGTGGTGATGGTGGTGATGATGAATGATGATGGTGGTGATGGTGGTGGTGATGGTGCTGGTGGTGATGGTGGTGATGGTAGTGGTGATGGTGGTGGTGATGGTGCTGGTGGTGATGATGAATGGTGATGGTGAATGATGGTGATGGTGGATGGTGATGGTGGTGAATGGTGATGGTGGTGATGGTGCTGGTGGTGATGGTGGTGATGATGAATGATGATGGTGGTGATGGTGATGGTGGATGGTGGTGCTGGTGGTGATGATGAATGATGATGGTGGTGATGGTGGTGATGGTGCTGGTGGTGATGGTGCTGGTGGTGATGGTGGTGATGATGGTGCTGGTGGTGATGATGAATGATGATGGTGGTGCTGGTGGTGATGGTGATGGTGGTGCTGGTGGTGATGGTGCTGGTGGTGATGATGAATGATGATGGTGGTGATGGTGAATGGTGGTGAATGGATTGTCGGTGTGTTTATGTTTTGACATCATTACTTCTTTGAAGAGGCTAAATTTAGAATGAGCGTAACTTACTAAAGTCTATAGAGGAATCTGTGAATCATAACCCTTACAGGAACGTTTCAGAGTAGAAACTACATTTCTACTCTTTATTTCTTATGTAGAGATCTGTACAATGTGGAGATTGTGAGTTTGTGAACCCTTTAGAATTTTCTATATTTTTGTATACCCGATACCAAAAGCAAAGGTGCACATACTTTTGCCACTCACAGATATGTAATATTATATCATTTTCCTCAATAAATAAATGACCAAGCATTATTTTTCTGTCTCATTTGTTTAATCTAATTTGAAGGACCTCAGATTTTTCATCCCAATTTTGCAGTAGATGTTTTTCTGACTTTTCATTTGAGATTATTTTACGACACACACACACACACACACACCTCATTATTGAGTCGGTACGGAGGGGAAAATGTTCAACAACAAAATGTCAGTAAAGAAAGTTCCATATTAGACAACACGACATTTCAGGAAACAAACAAATAAACAAACAAGCAAACAAACAAACGATGGGCTGCCGAAGTCAGAAGTCTCCGGAAGGACTGTGTTATGATGCTCAGTAAGCCGATGTCCTGCAAGCCGATGTCCTTATAAACGAGCACAATGTGTTCCCGGACTACTGATGCATTTTACATAGAAACGTTCATTCTTTTTGAAGGCGCTTTTGCTTTACAGTATTTACTTATTTATTTATTTATTTATTTTCGCATGTGCTGAAGACCGCCATTTGTTGCGATTTTGATGTCTACGCAGTTATTTTGTCATTTTTTCCGAAGATGCCACCATACAAAATGAAAGTTATGTTAATCTGACATTGACTTTAAAATCTTTTATTTCTTTCTTTTTAAATGTAATCTCACTTCGGTTCAATAGAAACTGTCCGGAAAGTTCTGGAATTGAGAGATGCAGAGAAACTGGAGCGTCTAAACCGCCGGGCGTTTCGAATCTTTTAAATGCAAGTATAAGTGAATAAAAGGGGTACGTACAGCACGCAGATGCAGTAGGAACCTGGGATGGACTCGCTGTCTCTGATCAGGAAGCTTCCGTCTCGGCCGGTCGCCCCCAAAATTCTCTCAGCTTGCTTTTTACTGATTGCCCCGTGGTACATCGCTAACACTTCCATCCTTATTGTGCTATAAACCACAATCTCTCTCATATGCGCTCACACACACACACACACACACACACACACTTGTAACCTAAGTGAAGAGATAAGTGCTAATCAATTTAGAACTGATACAGAAATCAGGAAGGCGATATTTACACACCCACCCACACACAGGAAGTAACCACTTGTCTTTGGAATCAACTTCTTCAGCAACTGCTGCCGATTAACCACAGACCACAAACAGCTCTATTTATTTATTTACAGTCACTTTATTTCCTGATAAAGAGATGCTAAGTCACTAATGGACTAGCATCTGTGTGAGCTAGCATTGAGATTAGCCTACGTTCTACTCTGTTCATGGAAATATAATATTGCTGTATTCCCGATACGATAAAATACTATAGAAATAAGCATTCTTGACCGTTCGGGTTTCCCAGTGAGAACCCATGGCGCTAGGTTCGCAGTCAGCGCTAAGTGTTACAGTAATCACAGTGTGCGTTTAAGCGTACGGAGTACCTGAGAGAAATGTCGGCCTTAAACACAATTCTGTCAGGGGTTTTTTGTTTGTTTTTATTAGTTTGGAGGGTTTGTCACTCTCTCTGTGTCTTCACAGTGTTTATATTAGAAGTGGACCCGCTGCTTCATAGCTAGCTAAACTGGTAACCTTACTTTGCAGTTGCCAAGCAACAGTGTGCTCTTATAATGCAAAGTGTGATCACCACTTTAACCACTTGAACAGAGAGAGTTCTCAAAAATATGAAAATCAGTTCGATAGAGGAGATGAAAGTGTGTGTGTGTGTGTTGTTGTTGTTTGCCCTAGTTGTATTTGCAATTTCAATATTTAAAATGGAGCCCATGGAGGGCTCCATAAATGTACTATGCGTAAATTTCCGATATTTATTGGACACGCATTAATCTAAAATAATAATGATTAAATAAATAATTAAAAAAAAAAAAAAAATAGTCCACTGGGAGTTCTCCCGGTGATCTGGATGGCCGGACTCGGCCTGAGGCGCAGTGCCATCTGCAGGAAGGAAGCAGCGTTAGCAGTTTGTGGTTCGGGGACTTTAATGATCCTCAAGACCCCCTTCAGACACCATGTGGCGTTAAAGTCCCGGCGGGACTGAAGGACCTGAGGAGTCTGCGGACCAGCAGTAGCTGTGGATCAGGTGGTAGAGCGGGTTGTCCACTAATCGTAGGATTCCCGGCCCGGATGAATCCACTTCCTGAAGTGTCCTTGGGCAAGACACTGAACCCTAAGTTGCTCCCTAAGTTAGCACCTTGCATGGCAGCTCTGCTCCCATTGGTGTGTGTGTGTGTGTGAAACACTCATGAGACACAGTGTAAAGCGCTTAAAAAAAGCGCTATATAAGTGCAACATTTACCATTTTAGCAGTACCTCATCACTGATTGCTTTTCTCTAACAGCACCACACCAGGAGTGTTTCACTCCTCACGTACCTTTAGATTTGAAGGACTGGCGTGGTTTTAAGGTCATAGGATCGCATTTCCCAAAATAAATAAATAAATAAATACATACATACTGTAAATAGTGTACAGAAACCAAAAGCTGATGGCGTAAAGAGATGCTTGAAAACCACTTCCCATCAAAGTGTCACTCTCTCTTCCTGTCTCATACGGCACGGGTTATATGCACATCACTGGAAATGATATACATGTATATTTATATATTTATATATTTATATACACACACACACTGGATAGAGGATCATGGGAAAGCGTATACAAAATATAAAACATCAACAACAGCAAAAAGACTGGCTTTAATATTCAGTATTACAGGATTAACAGGTGCAGGTAAAGTTCAAGACAGAGACATTTATTTATTATTATTGTTCTATGAATTTTTAAAAAATATTTAATGAGTCTGCTCAGATATAGTGTACAACTGAAATAAAATACGCTATAATGCTGATTTTAATGCTGAGTGCTAGGATTACTGAGTAAAATTATAGCATTAATTTATACACACACACACACACATTTTTAGAAGGATTGAGAACGTTTCAACACAAGTTTCAGGTTAAACACTCGGAGCTGGACTGCATTATAGAATGTGCATTTGTTTGTTTGTTTGTTTGTTTGTTTGTTTGTTTACTTGTCTTCAGCCGTCACTGAGAAACAAATCCACTTGTACGTGTGTTGAGTGTGTCACATGTTCCACAGAACATGAACGAACGCTCGCAGGATGCAGATAATCCGAACGATAAAACTGTAAACAAACCGACACCATTTAGCATATTAGTGGTGTTATTTGTTTATTTGTTTGTTTGTTTGTTTGTTTGTTTGTTTTATCCTACATTCGCACGCTCAGCTTCTGATGGTATTTCCGTGTCGTCTTTTATTTGATCCGTGAGATATTGTCCTGTTTCAATTCAATTTTTTTTAGAAATGATTAAAACGTGAAAACTTATGACAACGTGTTACGAAACTTTGATGTGTAAAAACTTCATAAAACAAGTGTGTATTATTATTATTATTATTATTATTATTATTATTATTATTATTATTATTATTCCCCTTAATAGCAAATGTTGATAAGCCAGTAACGGAACCTGACAGGCTAGCATTAGTGTGTGTTGTGTGTAAGGAAAAATGTGTGTATGTGTACGGAAAAATTTGGGAACAAAAGGGTCACAATAATGTAACTTCCAGGACAAGTGAAAACACACACACACACACACACACACACACAATAAACCTGCCAGTAGATTAGCCAAGAAATGCAGTCCAGAACATTAAACCCGTCCATAAAACACACAGAGAGGTCTTATCTGCACTCTGTGTGTGTGTGTGTGTGTGTGTGTGTGTGTGTGTGTGTGTGTGTGTGCGTGCGTGTGCGTGCGTGTGTGTGTGTGTGTACACTAGTCTCGATCAGTGATGTAATGTATCTTGTGCAATGTTTTTTTTTTTTTTAATCATTGCTGACATTCTCCGATGATTAGTGGCCCCAGGCACCGCACAGGCCGTGAAATCGCTCTGTCCGAACAACTGAGCGTCCGTCTCCGTGATCTCACCTGATCTGCATGATCCGAGCGTAAGTGCTATACTGCTAACCGTGAATTAACCCGTGAGCTAGCTAGACGTCGTTCTAACCGACTAAGCAGGCTTACTGGAGTGCAGCGTATTTCTAAACTGCCTTTATTGTGATCTAAGGACGAGGTTTTATTGATTATCATGTGAACGCGATTCCTTCCCTGAACCACAGTGTGATGCATGCTAAATGCTAAATAGGTTCATGTTACAGTAATTAAAAACAAACGATGAAACATTGTGTTCCTTTATATACCACTACTCAGCGCTTATGTCTTAAATAACTCGTACTTAGCTTCGAGCACACTACCTAGGGTTCTAGCTGAAATGGGAACCAGTGTGAATCCGGTACAACAGTGCGCTCGTATGACTTGCACATCGGTTCATGTGGAAAGGTCTAGATCTAGATCATGTGCTATTCTAAACCGATGAGTCTTGCAGTTTGCCGTCCACACCATTAGAGGCCACCATGATGAGTAAAAGACAGGAGGAACTGAAAGTAAGCATAGACATACACATATGCATGCACTAATGTCCTCCGTGGGGGGACAGAAACGAGTCACAGTTTGTCCTCCAGTGCAGTAGAGGTCGCTGTTTTGTGTTCGTTGTTCGTTTGTGTCCACTTTAAATCCCAAATTTAAATGTGAACTCTTTTGGTGTGTTGTACTACTTGTGCTGTACCATTGACGTTCCTTGGTGTGTTAGAAGACTCGGGGTCAAAATTACGGTCATTCTTGCTGAGGAGGAACGTTGAGAGTTGTGCTTGTTTTCATGTCTGTTGTCACTGTGCTTTATTATAAGCGAGGGTAATACCTGTGGTTAGCTAGTTAAATCGTTAACCTCAGTCATGAGGTTTGCAAGTTCCTTCTCGTATCGTATATGAATTACAGTTTGTCCTCCAGAGTATCAGAGGTCACTGTATCTTTGGTGTTGCTGAGTTTTCGTGAGAAGGAGCTGATCTGGATGCTGACAGAGTCCCGCTTCTGCTTTCCGATCGTTTGTACTTTCGCCTCCCAGAGGCGACGCAGCTGCTGGCGAAACCGGTTCCCCACGAAGCAGTAGAGCAGCGGGTTGATGGCAGAGTTGGCGAAGCCAAGGCAGAGAGCAGGACCCATCATGGCACTTATCACCTGCTGAACTTTACAGCTCCAGTTCACGCCCAGCTCCTGCAACATGCCCATGAAGGACAACGTGTGAAATGGGAACCAGCAGAGAAAGAATGCCGTGATAATGGCGAGTGCAACGACTCGCACACGCTCCAAGCGTGACGAATCAAGTTCCACCAACTCCGGGGACGTCAGCAGGTGGCACCGGATCCGGCTGTAGCATGTTGCTATGACGATAAATGGGATCAGGAAGCCAAAGGTGTTTTTAGCAAGCGTGAGAATTCCATGCCAGTGCCTGTTCGGGAAGTACATCACACAGGCCGTCATGTTATACTCAATATAGTGATGCGTATGCCGAAACGCAAATGCCGGGATGGTTGTGAGAGTCGCCAGGACCCAGATCACGGCACACACACACCTGGCATGGAACACAGTCCTGGCGCGATACACACTCTCAGTGCAATGCGAGTGCAGCGGGTAGACTATGACGCGGTACCGATCGATGCTCATTCCCATGATGAAGTAGATGCTAGCGTAGGTGTTCAGCGAGGTCAAAGAGCCGCACAGCTTGCACATGAACCACCCGAACGGCCAGTCGTAATCCCGGAGGTACTGCATCGCCCAGAATGGAAGACCGATCAGAAAAACGAGGTCAGACAGGGCCAGGTTTAGCAGGTACGTGTTGGCAACAGTGCACCTCAGTGACTTCTGTCCCAGCACGCAGACTGCCAGTGTGTTCCCGACGAAACCCAGGATGAAGATTAGAAAGTAAATAACAGGAATGACGGTCTTCTGGTAGTGAGAGTCGGACGGTGAGAGAAAATCGCACGACTGGTTTGAGGCTTTATGGACGGATGTGGACTTGTCGATTGTGCTCAGGTTGAGGGAGGAGTCTGAGTCCATGATGTCCATGATGTTAGGGGTTTTTACATATGGAAGTTCACGGTGATTGGGTGGAAATATCAGGGATCTGCAAAAGACACAAAATGAAGAGACAATGGGTGAAAAAATAGTTTTTTTTGCCAAAGAAAAGAAGTAGATAATTATCTTTGAAGGAAAGGGATGGAGGAACCAAGATACTGCAAAATGTGCAGTGGGTTCCTTGGAGGAATGTCCTTGATTGGTTTAGTCTACATAACCCACAGATGCTTTCCTGTCGGTACCTTTTTGTACAGTTTTCTGTTCACAACCATCAGGATCTTGAAGGTTTGCGTCCTTTCACAAGCTTTTCAAAGCAACATTCGGTCAACAAATGGACAGTAGAAAGTTAGGGGGGTTTGGTGAGTAAACGGGATAATCTTCGCACGTTTGAGGACAGGTTACAAGAAAGCATCTGAGGTTACTAAACCTTCGGGGTCCATAAGCGACATTGTACTTCGCCCAACCCCTCACACCCACCCGATCAGTTCTACAACAAGAGGGCACCCTGCGAAAGCCTCCACTGTATTAACAACCCTCATTCTGCATTCTTAAAGGGCCCCCTGGTGGTCTGGAGACTGCTTACACTGCTTATAGCTAATGCGATTCCAATTCCAAAAAAGTTGGGACGCTGTGTAAAATGTAAATGAAAACAGAACACAATGATTTACAAATCTCATAAAGCCGTATGTTATTCCCAATAGCACATAGAAAACATATCAAACGTGTAAACTGACCAAGGGTACCGTTTTAAGGGGAACAAATAAGGTAAATTCGAATTCAATGGCCGCAACACATCTCAAAAAATTTGGGACGGGGCAACAAAAGGCTGGAAAAGTAAGTGTTCGTGAAAAGAAACAGCTGGAGGTTGATTGGTAACAGGTGAGTAAGATGATTGGGTATAAAAAGAGAGACAGAACCAGATCTGCAAAGAACTGTGACAAACTGTGAAATGGTGTTACTTCTCAGAGCGATTGTGAAATCATTCTGCAATACCCTAGACCCTGAAACTGTGAACGAGCTCTCTTGGACGGAATTTGCAACACGCACACGCATGCCGTGAAAGCAACGCGAAAACTTGTTCAAAATCCTTTGCACGATTTAAATCCGCGTTCTGTGAAGAACCACGAGAGTAATATAAATAACGGAATAGCAGCGTTCCCCAAAGCAGACAAAGACAGAGAACACAGACAGCTTTGTCTTCTGTGTTCTGAAATGATTTTGTCGTACGGTTATTACTCGTAAACGATTCTGAACCCCCAGGATATCAGCGGCATTGCGAAAGCTCTGGACAGGAGGCCCGCGTGAGAGTGAGTGAAAATCGACACGTGAAAGCCTCAGGAAAAAAAAAACAACCCTGAGAAAGAAAAGCAGATTCCCACTGACAACGAGTCTCTGGTGAGATGAGTCGCGTGTGAAAGGGTTCGGGTTCCTAATGGAAAGAGTGTGTGTGCGTGCGAGTGTGTGTGTGTGAAAGGCTTTGCCACATGTTTACGCACATGTTTCGAAGCCCCCACATTCCTCAGCTGCTGGGATCGTGCCTCTGTGGTTTACAGTATAATGATTTTTCTTTATTTCTCCGCCTCTTGTGTATGTGGAGGAGGTGTAAGCGAGTGTTTTGCTGCTGTTTATCGCGAGTGCGAGTACGTGGAGACGTCTCTGTGGAACGTGTGAGGGTTTGTGGAAATGCGAAATGTTTGTGGCATGCATTTATAATGAATCAAATCGATTAAGCAACGAAACAATGACTCATTTACTAATGTGCAGTTCGTATGCAAAATCAGAGAATTATTATTATTATTATTATTATTATTATTATTATTATTATTATTATTATTATTATATTTAATACAGACTTTATCTTGCTTTGAAAGCTCTTCGTGTCATGGTGTTCAAAACTTTGCAGACTCTTGCGTACCTAAAGCGTTTAAGCACCTGTACTCGGCATGCTGTCCTTCTTTAGTAATTAACATATGTAATGATATCATTTACATATTTAAATATCTTTGCTACTCACATTTTTCTATCGCTAAAACCGTCAAATCACGACGATTCATCGGGAAAGACGGCTGGATCGGGCAGGATTTCACGCACGTTTGGGATACAATCAAGGAATTCTGCACATAACCTTCATATAACCTTGAGTGCGTTTGTTTTCCCAACGCTAATACCGTTCTCAATCTCTTCCCAGAAGACAACTGATTTATGTTCTGAATTAATCACGATGCTTTAATCCAGGAAAAACAGCACGCGTAATGAAATACATGTTCGTTTCATTTGGAAGCCAGAAGTGTTTGTCAGCCTGATGCCATACAGTAGGCGGATGCTTTTACGTCGCACGAAGAACCTTGTACTCTCAAGGTCTTTAGAGAACCACCTATTTTCTGGTCTCTACACAGCAGTGCCTCCAGAAACCTCTAAAAAAATATTTTTATAACCCTTGGTTAGTGCTTTCAGGATCCGAAATAAGGTTCTTAAGAGTGATGCCTGCCAGGAGAACCTTTTCCATTCCCATAAAGAACCTTATGCAGTAGGGTCCCCTTTAACCTGGTCAGGGATGACACCTTGAAGAACCAACGCAATGCTCCAAAGAACCTATAATGAACCATGAAGAACTTCATGGTTTAATCTCCAAAGAAGCATACAATGACAAACGGTTCTTGACGTGACCAGAAGAAGGTTCTCTGCAGAACCTGTAAAGAACCTTTAAAGAACCTACTGTATATTGTATATCTGTGTGTGTACTCAGCCAAGTGAGGACTGAAAAGTCTAAATCGGTTTGTAATTCTTATTTTTATAAAAGCGGTAAATACACCAACACACACACACACACACACACACACACACACACAGGTATATCCGCTTCCACAGTTAAAACACTCAAACCCCTTGACATCTGGAGTCGACGTAACGACTGTGCGGATGAAATAAATAGTTATGGATTATGAACAGAACTCGGTGATCTTCGCCAGTTGTTTTTAAATCTAGTCGGTGAATAGAAAATGAAATGTTCACGTTACCGTTTCTCTGATCAGCGATTCCCACATGAAGTTCTCCTGAGGTTGAAATTATGAACAGATGTTCATCTCCTTCCAAACTGTATGCTGTAGGAGAGAGGTCGGTTTCTCACACACACACACACACATGCACACACACACACACACATGCACACACACACACACACATGCACACATGCACATACGCACACAATCGTTTCCTCTCGAATACTGACAGAGTGTGTGTTTGTAGGGGAGAGAGAGACACACACAGGACAAGAGGTCTGTCTGATAGAGGACTTCATGTAGTGCTTTTTATAAGCTGTGAGATCCAGAAGAGAGAGAGAGAGGGGGGGGGGGGGGGGAGAGGTACAAAGAGAGAAGGGAAGAGAGAGAGAAAGATGAGAATAAGGGGATGTGGAAACGAGAGAGAGAAAGAAATAGACAGATAGAGGGGGGACAAGAGAATACAGAGAGAGAGTGGACTGGTAGAAAGAGAGAAAGTAAGGGGAGGAGAGAGAGACAGAAAGAAAAGACAGACACGTGTCCTGTTACTTGTTATTTTTAAGTAACTTCTTTTTTTTTTAATTGAAATGTTATTAACCCCCAGTGGAGTCTGCATGGTGTATTCCTGTCTCACCCCCGGTATTTCTGTCTCACCCTCGGTATTTCTGTCTCACCCCGGTATTCATGTCTCACCCCTGGTATTCCTGTCTCACCCCTGGTATTCATGTCTTACCCTCGGTATTCCTGTCTCACCCCTGGTATTCATGTCTCACCCTCGGTATTCATGTCTCACCCCTGGTATTCCCATCTCACCCCCGGTATTCCCGTCTCACCCCGGTATTCATGTCTCACCCCCGGTATTCATGTCTCACCCCCGGTATTCATGTCTCACCCCCGGTATTCCCGTCTCACCCCGGTATTCATGTCTCACCCCCGGTATTCATGTCTCACCCCTGGTATTCATGTCTCACCCCTGGTATTCATGTCTCACCCCCGGTATTCATGTCTCACCCCCGGTATTCCCGTCTCACCCCCGGTATTCCCGTCTCACCCACCGTATTCCCATCTCACCCCCAATATTCCCGTCTCACCCCCGGTATTCCCGTCTCACCCCCGGTATTCATGTCTCACCCCCGGAATTAACGTCTCACCCCCGGTATTCCCGTCTCACTCACCCCCCATATTCCTGTCTCACCCTCGGTATTCCCGTCTCACCCTCCGTATTCCTGTCTCACCCCCGGTATTCCTGGGATAGACTCACATGTTCTTTTTTTTAATCATGTGATAAATGCAAATCCTTCATAAAACAGGTGTTTTCAGGTTTACATGTTTTTTTTCCACACACACACACATACACACACACACACACACACACACTGAGATTCACTAACCCAGTGTGTTAATTGAAAGTGATTACTTTTCCTTAATTGTGCAAAGAAAATGGCTCTGTATCTAATTTCACTGTAGACGTCCATGCAAAGTGTGTGCGTGTGCGTGTGTGTGACAGATGTGTGTGTGTGTGTGTGTGTATGTTTCACAGTTCAAAATGTTCACTCAGTACCCGAGGGACACATGAAAATGGTTTAAAAATAAACAACACAAGATTGAGAGACACGTCACAGGCGTAAGGTGCAGATGTCAATCCGCTCTCAGGTTGCCGTGGGAATGGACCAGCAAGACCTCTGTCTCAGGGCACATGTCATAACGATGTTGTTAACAAGCATTGAGAGTGCTAAGATCGAGGTAATGGAAAACGCTTGAAAACCAATTGTGAGGAAGATGAGAACTTCATTATCCATGGTGTGTGTGTGTGTGTGTGTGTGTGTGTGTGTGTGTGTGTGTACGTGCAACATTGAGCAACCGCCAAACGATACATATGACATCAACGTTTCTCACATAAGGATGAAGAAACACTTGTAACGCCTGTCCAGATGTTGCCTGTTGATTTATTTCGACTTTGAACATGAATTACACTGAATTCAATTTAATTAAATTTTTATTTCATTCTCAAAGGCTTGAGAGATCAAACACATGGTTTCGAAAACTTTTAAAGACTTCAGCTCACTTGCAGGGAGCCAGCCCTTTCTCCAAGCACCATTATACTACACCAATACTACCATTATACTATTGTTACCATTATACACACCCTGTGGGCGTGTCCAAAACCACACACAGCCATCCTTTATATCATGTAAGATAATGATAGAGCTCTGTAGCTTTGGTGCTTGGACCCCTAATTAAGAAGAGACAAGGGTGATCATGGAGCAGGGTCAGGGGGTGGAGAAAGAAAAAATAAGGCCCGTGTCAGAAGAGGTCTACGAGGTATCGCCATCATAGATTTGGTGATCTTGTGTGTACATGCATGTGTGATTTGAGACACAGCCACAGCCTTCTCTCCCAGAAGATCCTTTTATTTATAACAATACTAATCAGGACCTCATCTTCTACACCGGACGAAATTAATCACAGATACATGAGATTCTCAAATTCTTCCTACATCTCCTGAGACTCCACACATTCGACCCCCTGATGAAGTTCACGTTTCTCAGAATTTCTCGCATTCCTCTGGTCATCGGCGAGCCATACGAACTTTCACTGACTGCTATAAAAGGTTGTGTTTCTGTAGCGTTCATTAACACAGAACCTGGACACATCAGTGCGAATCGATCCATTTCTAGACAAATCTTCAGTGATTTATGGCCGCTTTCTTTCTTTCTTTCTTTCTTTCTTTTGTGTGTGAGAGAAAAACAGTGAGAAAAATCTCTTCCACATTTCATTTCACTCTAAGTCCACATAAACACCATCATCGGTCCACTGTGGGCGTGTCCCTATCCACACACCCTATTCACTCTATAGTCCACGTAAACACCATCATTGGTCCACTGTAATACACACTAACACTGTAACAAGCACTGTGATACACACTGTAACACTGTAACAAGCACTGTGATACACACTGTAACACTGTAACAAGCACTGTGATACACACTGTAACACTGTAACAAGCACTGTGATACACACTGTAACACTAACAAGCACTGTAATACCCACTGTAACAAGCACTGTGATACACACTGTAACACTGTAACAAGCACTGTGATACACACTGTAACAAACACTGTGATACACACTGTAACACTGTAACAAGCACTGTGATACACACTGTAACATTAACAAGCACTGTGATAGACACTGTAACACTAGCAAGCACTTTGATACACACTGTAACACTAACACTGTGGTTTTACACTGAATTCAATTTAATTAAATTTTTATTTCATTCTCAAAGGCTTGAGAGATCAAACACATGGTTTCGAAAAGTTTTAAAGACTTCAGATCACTTGCAGGGAGCCAGCCCTTTCTCCAAGCACCATTATACTACACCAATACTACCATTATACTATTGTTACCATTATACACACCCACAGGGTGTGTAACAAGCACTGTGATAAACACTGTAACACACTGTAACAAGCACTGTGATATACACTGTAACAAGCACTGTGATACACACTGTAACACTAACAAGCACTGTGATACACACTGTAACACTAACAAGCACTGTGATACACACTGTAACACTAAGAGCAATGTGATACACACTGTAACAAGCACTGTGATACACACTGTAACACTGTAACAAGCACTGTGATACACACTGTAACAAGCACTGTGATACACACTGTAACAAGCACTGTGATACACACTGTAACACTAACAAGCACTGTGATACCCACTGTAACTGTAACAAGCACTGTGATACCCACTGTAACACTAACAAGCACTGTGATACACACTGTAACACTAACAAGCACTGTGATACACACTGTAACACTTAACAAGCACTGTGATACACACTGTAACACTAAGAGCAATGTGATACACACTGTAACAAGCACTGTGATACACACTGTAACACTGTAACAAGCACTGTGATACCCACTGTAACACTAACAAGCACTGTGATACACACTGTAACACTAACAAGCACTGTGATACACACTGTAACAAGCACTGTGATACACACTGTAACAAGCACTGTGATACACACTGTAACACTGTAACAAGCACTGTGATACACACTGTAACACTAACAAGCACTGTGATACACTGTGATATACCGTGTAAGACTGTAACAAGCACTGTGGTACACACTTCAACACTAACAAGCCCTGTGATACACACTGTAACACTAACAAGCACTGTGATACACACTGTAACACTGTAACAAGCACTGTGGTACACACTGTAACACTAACAAGCACTGTGATACACACTGTAACACTGTAACAAGCACTGTGATACACACTGTAACACTAACAAGCACTGTGATACACTGTGATATACCGTGTAAGACTGTAACAAGCACTGTGGTACACACTTCAACACTAACAAGCCCTGTGATACACACTGTAACACTAACAAGCACTGTGATACCCACTCTAACACTAACAAGCACTGTGATACCCACTGTAACAAGCACTGTGATGCACACTGTGATATACCCTGTAACACTGTAACAAGCACTGTGGTACCCACTGTACCACTAACAAGCACTGTGATACCCACTGTAACACAAACAAGCACTGTGATACCCACTGTAACATTGTAACAAGCACTGTGATACACACTGTAACACTAACAAGCACTGTGATACCCACTGTAACACTAACAAGCACTGTGATACACACTGTAACACTAACAAGCACTGTGATACACACTGTAACACTGTAACAAGCACTGTGGTACACACTGTAACACTAACAAGCACTGTGATACACAATGTAACAAGCACTGTGATGCACACTGTGATATACCCTGTAACACTGTAACAAGCACTGTGATACCCACTGTAACACTAACAAGCACTGTCATACACACTGTAACACTGTATCAAGCACTGAGGTACACACTGTAACACTGTAACAAGCACTGTGATACACACTGTAACACTAACAAGCACTGTGATACACACTGTAACACTGTAACAAGCACTGTGATACCCACTGTAACACTGTAACAAGCACTGTGATACACACTGTAACACTAACAAGCACTGTGGTACACACTGTAACAAAGCACTGTGACAAGAACTGTAACACTAACAAGCACTGTGATACACACTGTAACACTGTAACAAACACTGTGGTACACACTGTAACACTAACAAGCACTGTGATACACTGTGATATACCGTGTAAGACTGTAACAAGCACTGTGGTACACACTTCAACACTAACAAGCACTGTGATACCCACTGTAACACTAACAAGCACTGTGATACCCACTGTAACATACTAGGAAAAACAAATTGGTGCTTGGACGCCTAATTTGCTAAGCAATTAGCAAACATTTTTAAATCGTTGCCATTAATAAACATCTCGGCCGAGCACCTGCATGTGGACGATGTGCAAAATGATGAGTTGTAATCTTTTAAACAGTCTTCGCAGTGGGGGAAAACCTTGTACAAGTTTACGATGGTGATAGAAATGCAGCGTTCTGATTGGATGGAGTCTCAGGGGAGTGTCTGATAGAGGAAGTGTGCTCGCTAAACTGAAACAGACTTCCACACAGACCCTGAGAACTGAGTTACACACACACACACACACACACACAGACACACACACATACACTCTCACAGACACAGGGCATATGCGGAATCATAAGGTCAGGGAACACCATTTATTTTACAACCTACACACACACACTCACTCACACACACACACACACTCCTCCAGGCCAGCATCCTGTTCCTCCTTCACACAGCTCTCTCACTCCTCTAATTCTTAAGGGTAACCCATTTGTGTGTGTGTGTGTGTGTGTGTGTGTGTGTGTGTGTGTGTGTGTGTGTGTGTGTGTGCACTCGTTTTAGGGGCTATTATTACAGTATAACAGCCTGAATGAATGAAGGAAAAGATTCTAACATTGTAACACACTGTAACAGACTTTAACCAAAGGCTGCACAACTGCATGTTTGAGGCTGGCTGGTACAACTCCGCTTGCTAAAGGGTTATTAATAATGGCTGTCACAGCTGGACTGACAGTTTAAAAAAACTCTCAAAATGTGCAGGAAGAACATCCATCATACAGCATGAACACTTCATCTGTGTGATTGAATCACAACGCTGGGCTGAGGAGACTGGTTGTGTTGGTGTATTACAGTGTGTGTTGCAGTGTATTATAATATGTGTCAGTGTATTACAGTGTGTTACAGTGTGTGTCACAGTGTATTACAGTGTGTGTCGAAGTGTATTACAGTGTGTCACAGTGTATTATAATATGTATTACAGTGTGTTAGTGTGTTAGTGTATTATAATATGTAATAGAGTTTTATAATTGTTATATACACTGTAAAACACGTGTGTCACAGTGTATTACAGTCTGTTATAGTGTGTTACAGTGTATTATAGTGTGTGTTACAGTGTGTATAACAGTGTGTCACAGTGTATTATAATATGTATTACAGTGTGTTAGTGTGTTAGTGTATTATAATATGTAATAGAGTTTTATAATTGTTATATACACTGTAAAACACGTGTGTCACAGTGTATTACAGTCTGTTATAGTGTGTGTTACAGTGTATTATAGTGTGTGTTACAGTGTGTATAACAGTGTGTCACAGTGTATTACAGTCTGTTATAGTGTGTTACAGTGTATTATAGTGTGTGTTACAGTTTATTATAGTGTGTCACAGTGTATTACAGTCTGTTGTAGTGTGTTACAGTGTATTATAGTGTGTTACAGTGTGTATAACAGTGTGTCACAGTGTATTACAGTCTGTTATAGTGTGTTACAGTGTGTATAACAGTGTGTCACAGTCTATTACAGTATGTTATAGTGTGTTACAGTGTATTATAGTGTGTGTTACAGTTTATTATAGTGTGTGTCACAGTGTATTATAATATGTATTACAGTGTGTTAGTGTGTCAGTGTATTATAATATGTAATAGAGTTTTATAATGTGTGTTACAGTGTATATAACAGTGTGTCACAGTGTATTACAGTCTGTTATAGTGTGTTACAGTGTATTATAGTGTGTGTTACAGTGTGTATAACAGTGTGTCACAGTGTATTATAGTGTGTGTTACAGTTTATTATAGTGTGTCACAGTGTATTACAGTCTGTTATAGTGTGTGTTACAGTGTGTATAACAGTGTGTGTCACAGTGTATTATAATATGTATTACAGTGTGTTAGTGTGTCAGTGTATTATAATATGTAATAGAGTTTTATAATGTGTGTTACAGTGTACAGTGGTGTGAAAAAGTGTTTGCCCCCTTCCTCATTTCCTGTTCCTTTGCATGTTTGTCACACTTAAGTGTTTCGGAACATCAAACCAATTTAAACAATAGTCAAGGACAACACAAGTAAACACAAAATGCAATTTGTAAATGAAGGTGTTTATTATTAAAGTTGAAAAAAAATCCAAACCATCATG
>JAFFST010041751.1:0-12989 GCA_022414735.1 Noturus placidus | reverse complement strand
GACTGACAGGAACAGTGAGGCGTTCTGACTGACAGGAAGAGTGAGGCGAACTGACTGACAGGAACAGTGAGATAATCTGACCTACAGGAAAAGTGAGGCGTTCTGACTGACCGGAAGATTGAGATGATCTGACTGACAGGAAAAGTGAGGTGTTCTGACTGACAGGAAGAGTGAGGCGATCTGACTGACAGGAAGAGTGAGGCGATTTGACTGACAGGAACAGTGAGGTGTTCTGAGTGAGATGAGCTGACTGACAGGAAGAGTGAGATAATCTGACTGACAGGAAGAGTGAGATGATCTGACTGACAGGAAGAGTGAGATGATCTGACTGACAGGAAGAGTGAGGCATCTGACTGACAGAAAGAGTGAGATGAGCTGACTGACAGGAAGAGTGAGATGAGCTGACTGACAGGAAGAGTGAGGCGATTTGACTGACAGGAAGAGTGAGGCGTTCTGACTGACAGGAAGAGTGAGGCGATTTGACTGACAGGAAGAGTGAGGCGTTCTGACTGACAGGAAGAGTGAGGCGATTTGACTGACAGGAAGAGTGAGATGATCTGACTGACAGGAAGAGTGAGATGATCTGACTGACAGGAAGAGTGAGGCGACCTGTCTGACAGGAAGAGTGAGGCGAGCTGACTGACAGGAAGAGTGAGGAGATCTGACTGACAGGAACAGTGAGGCGAGCTGACTGACAGGAAGAGTGAGGCGATCTGACTGACAGGAAGAGTGAGATAATCTGACTGACAGGAAGAGTGAGATGATCTGACTGACAGGAAGAGTGAGATGATCTGACTGACAGGAAGAGTGAGGCGATCTGACTGACAGGAAGAGTGAGGCGTTCTTACTGACAGGAAGAGTGAGGCGATCTGACTGACAGGAAGACTGAGGTGATCTGACTGACAGGAAGCATGAGGCATTCTTACTGACAGGAAGGGTGAGATAATCTGACTGACAGGAAGAGTGAGGCGATCTGACTGACAGGAAGAGTGAGGCGAACTGACTGACAGGAACAGTGAGATAATCTGACTGACAGGAAGAGTGAGGCGAACTGACTGACAGGAACAGTGAGATAATCTGACTGACAGGAAGAGTGAGGCGAGCTGACTGACAGGAAGAGTGAGGCGATCTGACTGACAGGAACAGTGAGGCGAGCTGACTGACAGGAACAGTGAGGCGAGCTGACTGACAGGAAGAGTGAGATGATCTGACTGACAGGAAGAGTGAGATGATCTGACTGACAGGAAGAGTGAGATGATCTGACTGACAGGAAGAGTGAGATGATCTGACTGACAGGAAGAGTGAGGCAACCTGTCCGACAGGAAGAGTGAGATGATTTGACTGACAGGAAGAGTGAGGCGAGCTGACTGACAGGAAGAGTGAGGCGATCTGACTGACAGGAAGAGTGAGGCGAGCTGACTGACAGGAAGAGTGAGATGAGCTGACTGACAGGAAGAGTGAGGCGATCTGACTGACAGGAAGAGTGAGGCGATTTGACTGACAGGAAAAGTGAGGCGTTCTGACTGACAGGAAGAGTGAGGCGATTTGACTGACAGGAAGAGTGAGGCGTTCTGACTGACAGGAAGAGTGAGGCGATTTGACTGACAGGAAGAGTGAGGCGTTCTGACTGACAGGAAGAGTGAGGCGAGCTGACTAACAAAACGATGGTGGAATATTTGGTTTAAAAGCGAAATGTAAAAGCGCCTATTTGGCCCTCGAATTTCCGCTAATGCAAAAGTGAAATGCGCATGGCCACACATGCATTCATAAGAGACTTAAAAGCGAGGGGGGTAAAAAAGGGAAAAGTGCCAACAAGTCTGCTTGACTTTGCTTTGATTTCTGCGATCGCAAATTCCCTAAATCCTGGACGGGACTGTCTATCTAACATGACCGAGAGAGCAAGCTGACTATCTCACAAAACAATGACGTCCGGCCCACACCAGGGAACTGTTGTTTACACTTGACAACACTAGACAGTAGCTTTAGTTTTGAATTTGTTCCAGAAAGTTCTGAAAATTTCGCTGAACACATTACCAGAGTCGACTATGAAACCGTCAGCATTTCACTACAATGTCTGGCAAATTTTCCAGGAAGAGTTGCTTCAATAGTTCGTGGAAGAACGATGAAAAACATGCAAAACAAACGTACACGTTTAATATTATAACACATTACATTATATTTATGTTACAATATTTAGGTTTCTATTTTTGCCGAGACCCCACTGGAGATACGCTGCATTTCTGTTCAGTTTTATACAGGAATATGCCAGAAACATGGTTTTATTTTTTTTTTAAGCATATGTTTAGGTCAGGCTACTGGAGCAAAAATGAATTCATTAATTAATAACGTCCTTGTATACTATTACATCTTTAATATTTAAGTACACACACACACATGCACAGTATTCTCTATTAGATTTCTAAAATATACGTCATATTATACATTATCCATACTACACAGGCCAAAAAATATTACTGTGACAGATGGGCAAAATTCAAACCAGGAACGTACGACATAAATAAAGTGAGAAATGAGAAGAAAAAAGAAAAGAAAAGAAAGAAAGAGGGGTTGTTAAGAATGAATACGGGATGGAGGGATGAAGGCACAGCTGCATGTCCAAAAGCGGCCCAATTTGAGCTTGTTTACACGGCTTTCTGCAAATGAATTCAAGATGGTGAAGGAGCTCAAGGGGAAAAGAGAGGCAGAGCTAATCGCGTTCTGATCAAACACACACAACTGAACAATTTTCAGCTTCTAATTATCCGTAACTCGGATGAAATAAAGCCTCAGAAACGAGTAGGGCCCGACAATCGGCGCTCACTGAATCCACTTGACTTTATTTCTTTTCCACCGAATCAGAACCAAATCTCGTTCACATAATTCACATCAATTCCAATAACGAGATATGTATGCTCATAGCACAGTCTTAAATGCTTTCCAAATGACTAACAGCTCACTCCGACTCCTCGTTGTGTTCTCATATCAACAAGAACACACTTTTCCGGAGTGATACAAACGTTAGTGAACAAAGTCATCGAAGTACGTTTTGTATGAATTATTGATTATTAATACAATAGAAAAAAAAGCAATGAGTCAAATGTAAAAGCTGCTTATAGTGTGGACTTAGTGGTCCAATTTATTCATTTACTATCTCCCAAAGCTAACACGTTTACTAAACATACACAACCTACATATTATTTCATTACTGTCGCCACCCTAAACTGTATTAGCTTCCTATAACAGCGAGTCCACATGACTTTCATTCCTCTCATATCACACCAATGATACTGTTCGAATAAATTAAACACCACTACGTCTTACTTTTGATTCACTTATAGCCATGTTTAACCATTGTGAGAGAGGTCGTTATCACCGATGTTATCAGAAGTTAAATAAGACCAAAAAACAATGCAGCGAAATGACTACGTTGTCCTTCCGTTATATAAATGTTAAATAAACATCTCCTTACAAAAACCTTTCCCATATTACACATTGTTGTTGGGTTTTTTTTTGTTAAATCAGCTCATTATTACTTTTAGTTCCCTGTGAATGAGTTGTTACTACAGAAAATACGTGTTAAGATATTAGAACAAGAGCATTAATATAAACCTGTCATTTGAACTGCAGCTGGATCTACTTTCAGAGCTGCCCGTTTTTTGCGATCGAGGCGGCCAAAAATGCTTGATTTTGCCGCGGCTTTTTTCTGCTTCAAAATTTGCGATGCAACTTTTTAATGCCTTTTTTTTTGCGGAAAACTTCTTCAATCGCGAGGCGAAATTGTCTTGCACAGTGATGTTTGTTGGTAAACGGGAACCTTTTAGCAGTTCTCATGTTCCACGCACGTGAAGAGGGATTTGGCTGAATGCACGCCGTGATGACATCATCACCTTTGCTTGTATTTCCTCACTTGTAAGCCGCTTTGGATAAAAGCGTCTGCTGAACGAATAAATGTAAATCGCTGTAAAGTGTAAAGCACCTGATGCGTCTCAGCCCGAATCTGCAGAAAACCTGCGGCCATTTCGCACAATAACAAGCTCCTGTGAATATTGCGGCGTTTGAAAGCTCTTAGGTTCAGACTTAACTCTTACGTTCGAGTTTATGCAGCATTCTATAAGCAAATCATAATACACACGTTATGTTTTTTTCCCCTTTTGAACCAACTTCACAATGCGCCTTTCGATTTCGGTGGAAACGGCTTCCTATATGACACTGCTATAATATTTGAATACATTACGTGAAGAAAACTTTAACCCGTGTGTGTGTATATGTTACCATGGAGACAGGAACGCTGGGTAATGGGAAAGCTCGTCAGGTTTAACGGGTCTGCAGCACAGATGGCGTTGAGAATAACACAAAAAAAGGAGAAAAAAGGAAAAAAGGGGTGCTGTTTAAATAATCAGTGCTGCTTTCTTCCTCACACAATCTAGTGCTCTAACCCTCGTTTCCTCTCCTCTCTCTCCATCCCTCACGTTTTCCCTCCATCCCTCACATTGTACACGGTATTAGGGAACTGGCAGGTAGCAAGAGATCCTCTGTGCTCTTATGCAAAGCTTAGCATACACATGCACGTACACACATACACACTCTGGCAGCTCAGAAATGACAGCCTGTATTAAAGCAAGCGTGTGTGTGTGTGTGTGCGATGAATAGCCAGGTAACACACATGCAAACAAGTGTAAACAAGGTTCTCTCAAGAACCCACTTAAGACCCACTATAATGACAGCTGCTGCCAAGAGAGAGAGAGAGAGAGAGAGAGAGAGAGAGAGAGAGAGAGAGAGAGAGAGACTTTGTGCCACAAAGACATTGTCTCTCATGTCTTCATCTTCCTTCTCAGTCCCCTTCTCCTTTCATTATTTTACTATTTTGTGTGTATGTGTGTGAGTGTGTGTATGTGAGTGTGTGTGTGCTTGGAAAAAATGTTCACTATTGTTGTCTTAAGAAATGTATCTGATTATGATTATATTTCTCACCCCCTAGTGGAAATTGGAGGAAATTGGTTTGACGTTGTTACAGGACACACACACACACACACACATACACACACACACACACACACACACACAATTTCATGAGACCTGTGATTATTTACCATGACAGAGATTACTTTAGCTGTAAACTGATTTCCTGGACTCTCTCTCACTCACTCTATCTCTGTGTTGGAGTGAGAGAGCGAGAGAGAGAAAGAGAGAGATTTAGCCAGGTTATTAATGCCATACCTTACGGTGGGTCTGGAAGAACACATTCAATTTTCCTACAGACTCATTTCAAAGAAAGAGAGAGAGAGAGAGAGAGAGAGAGAGAGAGAGATCTCTGCACATCTCTCTCTGCATTAAAACTGTCTTCTGTGTATTAATGCATTCATAATGACCTTTCTGTAGTGCTCAAAATAAAGTGATAGTTCTCAGCCTCTAGCCACAGGAGGGGAGTCTCACCTCCAGTCTCCATCCTCATATCCATCTTTATCATCACCTCCAGTCTCCATCCTCATATTCATCTTTATCATCACCTCCAGTCTCCATCCTCATATCCATCTTTATCATCACCTCCAGTCTCCATCCTCATATCCATCTCCATCATCACCTCCAGTCTCCATCCTCATATTCATCTTTATCTTCACCTCGTCTCCATCCTCATATCCATCTTTATCATCACCTCCAGTCTCCATCCTCATATTCATCTTTATCATCACTTCATCTCCATCCTCATATTCATCTTTATCATCACCTCGTCTCCATCCTCATATCCATCTTTATCATCACCTCCAGTCTCCATCCTCATATTCATCTTTATCATCACCTTAGTGTCCCTCCTCATATTCATCTTTATCTTCACCTTAGTGTCCCTCCTCATATTCATCTTTATCTTCACCTTATTGTCCATCCTCATATTCATCTTTATCATCACCTCCAGTCTCCATCCTCATATCCATCTCCATCATCACCTCCAGTCTCCATCCTCATATTCATCTTTATCATCACCTCCAGTCTCCATCCTCATATTCATCTTTATCATCACCTCATCTCCATCCTCATATTCATCTTTATCATCACCTTAGTGTCCCTCCTCATATTCATCTTTATCTTCACCTTAGTGTCCCTCCTCATATTCATCTTTATCTTCACCTTAGTGTCCATCCTCATATTCATCTTTATCATCACCTCCAGTCTCCATCCTCATATCCATCTTTATCATCACCTCCAGTCTCCATCCTCATATCCATCTTTATCATCACCTCCAGTCTCCATCCTCATATCCATCTTTATCATCACCTCCAGTCTCCATCCTCATATTCATCTTTATCATCACCTCCAGTCTCCATCCTCATATCCATCTCCATCATCACCTCCAGTCTCCATCCTCATATCCATCTCCATCATCACTTCATCTCCATCCTCATATCCATCTTTATCATCACCTCCAGTCTCCATCCTCATATTCATCTTTATCATCACCTCCAGTCTCCATCCTCATATTCATCTTTAACTTCACCTTAGTGTCCATACTCATATTCATCTTTATCATCACCTCCAGTCTCCATCCTCATATCCATCTCCATCATCACCTCCAGTCTCCATCCTCATATCCATCTCCATCATCACCTCATCTCCATCCTCATATTCATCTTTATCATCACCTCCAGTCTCCATCCTCATATTCATCTTTATCTTCACCTCGTCTCCATCCTCATATTCATCTTTATCATCACCTCCAGTCTCCATCCTCATATCCATCTTTATCATCACCTCCAGTCTCCATCCTCATATTCATCTTTATCTTCACCTCAGTCTCCATCCTCATATCCATCTTTATCATCACCTCCAGTCTCCATCCTCATATCCATCATCACCTCCAGTCTCCATCCTCATATCCATCTCCATCATCACTTCATCTCCATCCCCATTTTCACATTATCACACCTCCATTCTCCATCTTCATATCCATCGTTATATTCACCTCGTGTCATCATCCTCGGATCCATCTTCATGGCCATCTCATTCTTCACCTCCCATCTCCATCCTTACCTCACATCTCAGTACTCGTATCTATCAACCCCTGATCTCTGTCCTTCTATCCATCTCCATCCTCGTTCCCTTCTCCACCTCATATCCATATTAATACTTCTCCATCTTTCTTCACCATCCTCATATCCTGCATTTCTTTCTATCTTTACCACTATCTCTATTGTTATTTACAGTCACATTTATCTTATTTGGTGACCTACAATTCAGAATGGAAATTACTGAGCAAGTGAAGCTTCAGTCTGTTTCTTCATCTCCAACTCAGACCTTCTTCCTATTAAGCGTTGTTTCTTTATCTTTTCCAAATTTCCTTTGAAATCATATTTATTTTTATTAATACTCATACGGTTTGCACAAACAGAAATAATAACGCCGCTAAAAATGGAGAGACGAATAAAAATAACCTAGGTGAGGAGACTGGTTTAAGGAGGCAATTCTCCTGCTGTCAGATCAGACAGTGTATAATATTTGCAAAAGAGTTAGTGAAGGCAGAACGACAGGAAATAAAAACCACTCTATTAGGAGGGAGGCGGTAATTAGAAAATGAAAATGCAGGTATTATTCCCATATTTCCACAGGTGACAGATCTTCACTTCGCTTCTTCTTTGATTATTTTCCCTCTGCCTTTCAGGTAGTGAGATTTTGGCAAGTGTTCGCAGTGTTTTCCTCTTTGAGTTTAATCTAATTACTGCCATATGTGTGAGGCTGCCAGAGTCACTTACAATTTGCTCTGTCTCACACACACACACACACACACACACACACACACACACACACACACACACACAGTTGGTCAACATTCAATCGAACATTGTATGAGGTCTGCATTACAATATATTATATCTGTAAAACCTAGTAATAACACACCGACACACAAACTCACACACATACAATGGGTCCGTTCGCTCATATATAATGGTAGGTGTATTGAAGAGAAAATCCAAGTTTAATTCTCATTTCGGATGAGAACGAAATCAATTATTATACATAAAAAAAAAATGTCACTGAATAATTTAAGTATGCCATATAAAGTACAATATATTATTATCATTATAAAAATATAAGATTTGTGAGCTTTGGAATGATGCTATTGATGCAAATTAATTAAGAAAAATGAGATGAAATGATCAGACAGGTACAATCATTGTGTATGTGTGTATGTGTGTGTGCACGTTTAAATTGCCAATATGTTGCATACAGTCTTGCAAAAAAGTGTTTTTAAATGGGATGAATAGGCTGCTTTGTGTGTGTGTGGTGTGTGTGTGTGAGAGAGAGAGAGAGAGAGACAGAGAGAGACAGAGAGAGAGAGTGAGAGAGAGAAAGATACAGAGAGACATGCTCTTGACCCACAGGAAATACACAGAGAGAACTAGGCGGCAAGATGGCTGCCGTCCAAGCCCATCACTATGGTGATATACTAAAGGAGCTTTTCATGGGGCAGATGGGTATTCTGTAATCGGATTGGTCCGAACGCAGTCGCTAACGAGGTGGTCACGTGACCAAAAACCTCTCTGCTAATGCTTGCTGATTGGCTAAGATGTGCCTTAACGTGCGGCAGACAGATGACGCAAAGTCATGTTACATTCCCAACTCGTGCGGTTTCCAAAACAGTGCCTGGCACCCTGCTCGCTGCGCTGTGAATCCTCTCCGGAACAGAACGAGTGGTTTCTCAGCAATACTATGCTGCTTCTACATCATTCTACATCATTGTACAGTCACATCGACACCGTCGCAAAAACAGCTCACGTTCCGAGCGTGGACGTGCCCAGGGATTACCCCGAGATTTTCAAAGGTCTTCTTTCATACTAAACACACAGGATTTGAATTGCTCTTAAATGGAGTTCACTGAAACAGTGCAATGCAAATGAGTTATTACACTGAATATTCACAAGATATGTCAATTAGTGTATTAGAAATGAGTCACATTTCCATCAGATCATGTTACTCCACTAACCGTTCACAGAAACCACTGCTAGCAGAGATCAGCCATACTCATATACACACCACCTGTTGTCGTCTGCACCTCGCACAGCATTATGGGTAGCAGGCAGACACTAACCTACAACCAAGAACGACAGTGCAACGGCTTGTAGTGACTCGGGTGTCGATTGAAACACAGTCAGATGGTGCACTGTTCGGGAACACGAAGCCAAATCAATTTTCAAAGGATTAGCAGCGGAGATGAGAGGAAATCTGGAATGGTTTAAGCAAGGCTGCAGACAGACCTTTGGAAGTGCTACCTTGGGAGAGAGGGAACAGAGAGAGGGGTGAGAGGAGCAGGAAGAGGAGGAAGAGGAAGAGGAGGAGGAGTGGAACGACACAAACTCGCTCTCGTTTTCCATCGCTGTCAGATGATCTGTGTGAAATCCTTCTTGGACACAAATGCGGCTAATCACGATGACTACGCAAGATATGAAGACAAGAGAGAGAATAAGAAAAAAGGAAGACAACCATGGCAAGATGAGTGTGTACGTGTGTGTGTGTGTGTGTGTGTGTGTCTGAACCTGCTTAGTTGTTGCGGAGCTGGTGAGATGCCAACTGGCTCTCTGACAGTCCATTAATTGCCTCCATAAATAATCAATTGATGGGAGTAATTAAGGGAGATCTCAAAGTTTTAGAAAAACATTCTTCACACACACACACACACACACACACACACACACACACACACACACACACACACAAACACACACATAACCAGACGTCCTCTCTTGGCAGGCTAACACAACTCTGTTATCACAGTCTTTGTGTAGCTGTTGTTAGCGCCCGTGTTGTTTTTGCTGTTTTTAGAGTGATGTGCTGCTTTTACAACTCACACTCGCAACGTCGCCAGTGTGTTCGGAAAGGTAGTGACCAGAACTGTACTCTTATACACATCCGAAAAAATATGCTCACAATGGAGTGCTACTAGTGTGCATACTAGGTAAACACACACACACACACACACAACAGGAGCACAGAATCTAAGGATGTACATACTCAAATATCCAAGTTTAAAAAAAAACCAAAAAACATATAATTCTTCTTTTTTTAAAAACAAATGGATAATAATTCAAAATATCAATAACAAAATAGAATTGTATTTAAAAAAAACATTTAAAAATAAGCTGCTAATCTCTGAAAGGCGGTCTCGTCATGTTCTTCGTAATCGTCGCATATATGCGCAGAAACAAAGCGTGCCATGTTCGGACGCGTCTGCGCAGGTGGGAACCTGGCACAGAGCACGCAAAACCTAGAAAAGAGGGTTGGGGGTGAACGAATACTGTATTGTTAAGAGGAGTGGGTAACTGAGTTTCTACGATATCCAATCAAAATCCTCAGAGTTTCTTTACTGCGTGTGCACAGTTTGGTGTCATCATGCAGGGACAGACTGACATCACTTACACACCTTCGATCCGTGTTCTTTGACAGAAATGTCGTTTTATCTGGATGCTTTTAGTGTTTAAGGCCAATGTGATGATGATAGAATAATTCACAAGAGCACTCTCTCTCTCTCTCTCTCTCTCTCACACACACACACACACACACACACACACACATACACACACACACACACAGAGTGCATTCTCATGCTCGTTCGTGCGCCTGTAATTAAAACTATACATGAACTATTTCATAGTTAAATACTTTGTGTATTTTTTTCTAAAATCATGATCAATGCCAAATTCTCCTAATTTTCTCATGAGGCATTAGCTTCACATCCGAATGAACGTATGAAGAAATGAAACATTTCTATGTACAAAAATCTACTATAAAGAGCAGTAATCAGTAATAAACTAAATAAAGTCAAAATCTGGTGTAATAACATTATGTTTTTTTCCCCCGCCCCCAATTCATGTCTATAAGGAAATGATCAGGTAATTGTCTGAGCATCTTGGAGAATCTACCACAGTTCTTCTAAGTAAACTTCATCGTGCTTTTATTTCTTTTTGTTTTTTAATCTAAATAGTGGTGTATTATGTACTATGTTACCTTCTTTAATGATTCTGTTACATTGCTTTTTTTGGCGGGAAAACTACCTTGGAAATCAATTTAAAAAACAAAAAACCAGACTCAATAATGCAGAAGTCATCAAATAATCATCCAAGAAAAAAAAATCTGTATTAAAAACATGTATAGGGTGTCTATACACAGAGGAGAACACTGTCTTTGCTAAGAGTGGGTCTTGAGAGGTAAAATACACACACACGCACGCACACACACACACACATACACACACAGGTTCAACAATCCCACTGCGGCAGTGAAAACCCGAGCGAGATATTTGGTGTCTAACTAAAATATAAAATGATAGTATTAATCAGCAGAAAATCCTCTAATACATGGGATATTTTCTGCTCCACATTACATTTTCCGGATTTGAATAACTGATGAAGTAAACACAAGTTAAGATGAAATATAATACATGACTGGACCAAATCACGTGCATCGATAAAAGACATGCACGAGAACCACATGCATACACATACCACTTCATCTTAAAACTTAGCCCACATACACACATGTTCACACACACACACACATACACACACTTCATCTTCTCTGTCATTGTTATTTCAGGTTTTAATGAACGGTATTTAGACACCAAAAGTACACTAATTACACCAACATCAAAAACTTCAATGGTGTAGACAACTTGGGGAGAAAAAGACACACACACATGCACACATCCCCATATAAAGTTAATTGGGATTAGAATGCAGGCCTTGGGCCTGAGACTCGAGCTTCCTTATTACATGAGTTACGAGGCGTAATGATGAACATATGGATAAAAGTAGAATACAGAACGGGCCAATCAGAGGCGAGTTATTCAGTGCAGATTGTAATAATAAAACGCGGCAAGATCAAAGACGTGATTACTTTCATGTCTGTCCGTCCCCCCACTGCACTATGTTGGAACTGGACTGTGTATGGGAAAAACAGACATTGCTTTTAGCGTGCTGAATGAGTGATCGATCAGCAGCGAGATGCGTGGGTGTGTTTGGGCATGGACGATTATTGCTAATGTTTGGAAAAGTGCTTTAGATTTTCCTGTGTATGCTATGCTGTAGCTAAACTTGGCCACAGAGTAGACGCAGGTATTTGCAAAAAGTGGGTGGCATGTATTCCAAAGAAAGTGATATATGGGGGGGGGGGGGGGGGGAAGCCATGGCCCATTTGAATTATTTCATACAATCCAACTATTTACAAATTAGGCTGATTATTTAAATGTGCACAATAATATTATTATACGGCAGACCCCCACTTTTAGAACCACTGCTTTAAAAGAATAAGAATCTTTATTATTATATTATATGCGATGATGTCAATTGAAAGACAATTGAATTTTTGTATTTCAATGACAAGTAAGAATGACCTGCTTTTGCTCATGTAAAATCGAGAGATGTTTAGCCTAGTTTTAATCATGCTTGGAAAGAAAAAAAGAAAGAAAGAAAAAAAGAAAAACTGAGCTCAGTGCAGGCTTTAACATCAAAAAGGAACAAGTAGACCTGTGTTAAACAGCATGGCATGAAAAATGCATTTTAGCAACAGCAATATTTCTACAAATACAATACAATCCACCAACCAATACACGGAAAAAGCAACTCGACAATGATGCAAAAACAAAACAAATCTGTAACATGTCTCTACATTTGTAATAATACTTTACAGTGATATAAATGAAGAATATGTATGTGATGTTACTTTACAGTGATATAAATGAAGAATATATATGTGATGTTACTTTACAGTGATATAAATGAAGAATATATGTGATGTTACTTTACAGTGATATAAATGAAGAATATATGTGATGTTACTTTACAGTGATATAAATGAAGAATATATGTGATGTTACTTTACAGTGATATAAATGAAGAATATATGTGATGTTACTTTACAGTGATATAAATGAAGAATATGTATGTGATGTTACTTTACAGTGATATAAATGAAGAATATATGTGATGTTACTTTACAGTGATATA
>JAFFST010041736.1:2500-14506 GCA_022414735.1 Noturus placidus | reverse complement strand
AATTGGTTTGATGTTCCGAAACACTTAAGTGTGACAAACATGCAAAGGAACAGGAAATGAGGAAGGGGGCAAACAGTTTTTCACACCACTGTAGGTATAGACAGTAAGTGTATAGGTATAGACAGTACGTGTATAGGAATTGGCAGTACGTGTATAGGAATAGACAGTCAGTGTATAGGTATAGACAGTATGTGTATAGGAATAGACATTAAGTGTATAGGAATTGGCAGTACGTGTATAGGAATAGACAGTCCGTGTATAGGTATAGACAGTACGTGTATAGGAATAGACAGTAAGTGTATAGGAATTGGCAGTACGTGTATAGGAATAGACAGTCAGTGTATAGGTATAGACAGTAAGTGTATAGGAATAGACAGTCAGTGTATAGGTGTAGACAGTAAGTGTATAGGAATTGGCAGTACGTGTATAGGAATAGACAGTCAGTGTATAGGTATAGACAGTAAGTGTATAGGAATAGACAGTCAGTGTATAGGTATAGACAGTAAGTGTATAGGAATTGGCAGTACGTGTATAGGTATAGACAGTCCGTGTATAGGAATAGACAGTACGTGTATTGGAATAGACAGTCAGTGTATAGGTATAGACAGTACGTGTATAGGAATAGACAGTAAGTGTATTAGGAATTGGCAGTACATGTATAGGAATAGACAGTCAGTGTATAGGTATAGACAGTAAGTGTATAGGAATAGACAGTCAGTGTATAGGTATAGACAGTAAGTGTATAGGAATAGACAGTAAGTGTATAGGTATAGACAGTATGTGTATAGGAATAGACAGTATGTGTATAGGAATAGACAGTACGTGTATAGGAATAGACAGTACGTGTATAGGAATAGACAGTACGTGTATAGGTATAGACAGTACGTTTATAGGTATAGACAGTACGTGTATAGGAATAGACAGCAAGTGTATAGGAATAGACAGTAAGTGTATGTTAATAGACAGTATGTGTATAGGTATAGACAGTAAGTGTATAGGAATAGACAGTAGGTGTATAGGTATAGACAGTACGTGTATAGGAATAGACAGTACGTGTATAGGAATAGACAGTCAGTGTATAGGTATACACAGTACGTGTGTAGGTATTGACAATACGTGTATAGGTATACACAGTAAGTGTATAGGAATAGACAGTAAGTGTATAGAAAAAGAAATACCGTTTCGACACTTCCGTTGAGATAGTAAACAATGCCAACAAATACAGCTCATAATCACTGCAGCGTCTCTAAATGCGCAAATAATTTGAGTAACCGTCCATACTTGAGCTCCATTTCTCACCGATGTGCTTGTGAAAATGAGGGTATACATTTCACCATTTACCTCTAAATTCTGAAATGAAGCTATACCCTCTCGATTTGAATGGACAGATCAAACGTTTAGGACGAAATGTTTTTGACAAACTTAATAGAAAAGCTAACAGTGTGCTGCTCTTCCTGCAGACCACGTCTACACAGCTGTTCCTTTAAATCCCCTGATCGTTGCTAAAGCAAGCCAGTTAATTGATTGGTGCTATGTTCAGACCTAAAGGAAGTAGCTAGCTAGCAAAGTCTGCAAAACCTAGCTTACTATTTACTGTTTAACCTTATCTGGAATACATTGTTATGAGATCTTTCGGATTTGCTCTTACAGGCGTTGTGAAAATGGTCCGTTGTGGTTAAGTTGATGGTAAACGAGTCCAACGCCTACAGAATTACAAAGTAGCTCTATATAAACAAATAGATCGAAAAAAAAATCATTAGGTTTATACGAAGTCAATTGTAATCCAGAGTGTTGCAAGTGTCGTGGGTTTTTATGTGAACGAACAGTCCGTTTGCAGTGACGCTTGAGATGTGAGATGTGGTGCTTTGGCATGCCACGTAGATCTTGGTGATATTCTTTGATTTATGAATGAGTCATGCCTTATAGATGGGATCTTTCCTTTAATAAAAGAGGAAAGGAAACATGCTGTGTTCAGTCACGTCGCTGAGCGGGACTGCATCCACACCCAGCTCAGTTTTTATTTTGATTTGATAGCAGACGATGCCCACCCTACACCACACACACACACACACACACACACACACACACACACACACACACAAAGTTGAAAAATGAAGGGCTTGTTTCCCTTGGCATAAGTTCTGCCTGTGCTGCTATGTGCTGAAAACGTGTGTGAGAGCTTGTTATTGTGCAGATTTGAGCGCCGTGGCCTCAGGTCGACGTGCAGATTCAGAACCCAACCAAAAAAGTGCTGAATCAGTACAGTGCTACAGAACGAAACACTCAGTATACCGTATTTAACACTTAGTACTGTTCTGCTTTTGGTCTTGCTGTAAACTGCAGTTTTCCTATTCGTGTTAGCAGATTTATGTTCTGAGGACCAAATCTTTGTGCCATTAAAGATCATGTTTTGCCTTAATTAGGAATTATTTCACACAGAGACAAAAGTCACAAATCCACTCAATAGCGGGTATTTTTGTTATTTTATTCAGATGGTTTTGTATTTTTATTTATTTAAATGGTCTGCACTTATATAGTACTTTTATCCATAGCGCTTTACACTGTGTCTCATTCACCCATTCAAACACACCAGTGGTAGCAGAGCTGCCATGCAAGGTGCTAATTTGCCATTGGGGGCAACTTGGGGTTCAGTGTCTTGCCCAAGGACACTTCGGCATGTGGAGTCATGTGGGCCGGGAATCGAACCCGTGAACCCTACGGCAACCCTACGCCAACCCTACGATTAGTGGACAACCCACTCTACCACCTGAGCCACAGCCGCCCATTTGCCTATTTGATGTTCGATTGTCAGGGTGAAAGTTAGCTGTGCTGTAAAGTCCTTTGGAACTAATTGAGTCCATACTCCAGGGTTTCCAAACACAGGCAAAAAAACCCCAAAAAAAACCGCATGGACCTACACGCATGAACCTACATTCATTGCACACAGGGCAAGAGTTTAACGCCCTCATAAGTGTAGCAGTGGAAAATTGTATGCAGGGTTGTGTGTGTAAATACAGTGTGAGAGGGAACCAGCAGGTCAGCAGCAGTGTGGTCTAAGGCTCCTGTATGAGCTCTGCAGGGTGGATGTCTGAAAGTCTTATCACTGGCTCCTGTGAAGTAAACTCATGTCGTCCAGATTAAACAATTGCAGAGCAAGAAAAGCAAGAAAGGAAAATGAATGAAGCCTAACGTGAGCCCTGAACTGTATCTTTCATTTTTTGTGTGCATGACCCAGGAAGTACATGGTGGAAGATCACGTAGCCAGTGGAGCCAAGTGCAGGGCAAAAATGTACTGTGTGTGTGTGTTTGTGTGTGTGTTTGTGTGTGTGTGTGTGTGTTTGTGTGTGTGTGTGTGTGTGTGTGTGTGTGTAGGTTTCAGAGTAAATATCTTTTTACGCAAATAATATGTGACCTTGTGGGGTCATCTGGCTGATCTCCATAATAAAAAAGAACATTATATAAATGCCCTCTTTTGATTGGTCCACTTTTTTGGTCTTTACTCACACTTGATTGGTTCAAGTCTCCATCTCAAATGACAGTGAAAGGCTCTGCCCTGACTGATTTGGTTTAAGTCTCATTCTCAACTCACACTTGATTGCTTCAACTTTTAGTTTTTACTCACATTTGACTCAACGTTCACTGCACTTTACGTACACTTGATTGGCTAAAGTCTCAGACTTCACTCGCACTTGATTGGCTAAAGTCTCAGACATTACTTACACTTGATTTGCTAAAGTCTCAGACCTCACTCGCACTTGATTGGCTAAAGTCTCAGACTTTACTTACACATGATTGGCTAAAGTGTCAGACCTCACTCGCACTTGATTGGCTAAAGTCTCAGACTTTACTTACACTTGATTGGCTAAAGTCTCTAAGAGACTTGAGAAGCAACTGACTGATTAAAGTTTCTTTATTGATTCAGTTACTTTGTCTTTGGTTCAAGGTCGTGGATGTAGTGTTTTCGGTTAATGTCGGATTGTAAAATTACTTTACAAAGTATTTGTAGTGGAACTCCATTTCTGCACAGCACCGTTTTGAAATGAATGACTAAACTAACACTGTATGGTTTAAGATTCTCTGCCTTACCATCCAGCCGGGGTTCTTGCCTCTATCCAGCATTATGCTTATGTAACGCCCGATGGCCTCACACACCCACAGTTCCTGTACATTATCAATCAAGTGCCTACATTTCCTCATTTCCATCGTGCTGAAAAAGCAGGAGGTCGTGCTCAGACACGTGGGCGTGTTATCTCTGCTTCCAGTGACTGACTGCTTGTGTAAACTCTGACAGTCTGCAACAGTTTGAAATTCTTTGCATCATGCTATATTGGGAAAGAACGCCAACGAATTAAAGCTGGCCCCGAGACTTCCTCCAGCTCTGGTCCATGACCATTTCTCATTCTTAATTTGAACATGCTGCAGGAGAAACTAGTATTATTACTCGCATGAAGATGAATATCACACAGCACAGACCTGTACAAGTCATCCTAGAAAACCACACACACACGTTTGTCTTACTATCCTTGCGAGGATATTCCATTGACCTAAGTATTAATGCAGCGAATGAATACCTCACGACCCTTAACTCGAACCCTAAGCTTAACCTCAGTAACCTAAAGGAAACATTTGATCTCTTTTAAATACGTTTTTTGTTTCTTTTTTTTTTTTTTGTATTAAAAAGCAGTCTCCACCAAGATATAAAAGCATCTCCACACTCACACACATCGAGCCAGCGGTGAATCTCAGTGTGAATATAATTACATTATTACCCACAGCGGAACAGTGTGGAAAATGACTCAGCTGAATAATGACTATGCTTTGCAGACTAACTGTGTTTGTATTGCCTGTCTGCAAAATTCAGGAAATAATATTGTCTCATTGCACACTCCAAAGAAAATGACACTCACAGTGATGTAGGTCAATAATCTTATAACACAACATAACCACACTGGGTTGTCACATCATTATTGCCATTATAGCTGTGACATTGTCAGTGAACGAGTTCATTTCAAGGACATCCAAGTCCGAAGTATACACAGGACACCTTGCGACACTGGTACACAAGCCATGTTGCATTGCTTTTGATTTCACCATGATCGTGACCCACCCCTTCCTCTGTGTGTCTCCATACTTTAAGCTCCTCCCACCATGGGCCCGTGCTCTCTCTGAATTGGAGGACAGGAACACACCACACCAACGCCCCCCTAAAGTATATACACAGATGGAAAATCCACAGAAGGGTTCCTGGCCTTGTCCTAAATTCTCAGCGTGTCACTCTCACTGGTGTCTATTGATTTAACAGCTGAGCCATGCTGTCTCCACATAAAGTTAAGTAACAGTGTATATATCGAGATAAAACTAAAGTGATATTGATAGTAAAACACCGTGTACATCTGCCACAATACATTTATTACATTTAAACCTAGTAGGCTTGGTAAATTTTTTTAAATACTTATGAAAAACTTAGGGTTAGGGTTAGGGTTAGGGTAACACCCTGAGTGTCTACTTTCATATGAGCCATAAATCATTACTGCGTAATCACAAATGCATTCAATGCTGAACACTGGCACCCCAAAACAAGTGGAAATTGGCCTCTTGTTAAAGGAGTTAACTGATTTTGTTGTTGTGATCGATAGAAGATTGGCCCAGAATAAAACTTCACACATTTTCCCAGTATGATGACTCTCAGAACCTGGGATCTTGGAGAATTTCTTGTGAATAAAAGTTCATACATGGTTCTCATTCTGGTTTCAGACAGCATGACAGACTGAAAGTGGGTTTGCTCGTGTAGTTAGTCGAGCTGGAGAAACATTAGTTCAAGTTAAAACCCAATCATTGTCTGGCGGGATATCTGATATATCACTGTAGCAGATTTCAGTATCGATACTGATTACCGTCTCGTGATTTACATATTCATTAGACGATCCGATATGTGTGTGTAATTCTAGATTGCTGTGACGTTTTCTGCAAGATGTTTATTTAGATTGTTTTTTAGAAGGAGTCTCCAGTGCCACTTCTTTATCACATGACAAGCTGTAGTGTTTTTTCTATTTTTAACTTTAAGAGATAGCGAGCAGTTGAGATGAGGGAGTGACTGTTTATACCTGCTGTCATCTAACTCCCGGGCCATGGACCGGTACCAGTCCGTCGGTCATTTGGTACCGGGCCGCACAGAAAGAATAAAAAATTTACGTTATTTGCGTTTTATTTATTATCTGAGTCTGAACGATGTTTTATTTTGAAAAATGACCGGATTCTCTCCGTTACATCCGTCAATGACTCACTCTTGACGCATGTCAAGATGCTTGTCTCGGTCACGTGATACGTTACTGCTAAAAATAATGGCGTGATGTTACGAGGATGCTGCTAATAAAGTTGCAATTTCACATTGGATTCACGTTTATTATTATATTTAAAAAAATACCCCAGTTTTTATGCCGGTCGTATCATTTTATTTTGTTGTATTTATCCGCCACACCTTAAAGGCAGGTCCGTGAAAATATTGTCTGATATTAAACTAGTCCGTGGCGCAAAAAAAAGGATTAATAATGAGTCTTTATTGATCACATGCACTGTGAAATTCTTTTCTTCATATATCCCAGCATGTTTGGAAGTTGGGGTCAGAGCGCAGGGTCAGCCATGATACAGCATCCCTGGAGCAGAGAGGGTTAAGGGCCTTGCTCACGTTCCCAGCAGAGGCAGTTTGGCAGTGCTGGGGCTTGAACCCTGACCTTATGAGCAGTAACCCAGAGCCTTAACCGCTAAGCAGTATGATTGTCGGTGTTGGTATTGTATAAGAGCAAAAACCCATATCACACCACATTGTCGTTGATTTATTTATTTTTTCTTAGACAGTAACTGCACACCCCAGTGTTTAAAAAAAAAAGAAATCCCCTATGTAGCTAAAATTAGCTCCAGTCAATCCAAACTGTTGAGGAGTATGCCGTGAAATAGCTAAACTCATTTACATTAATGTCTTTTGATGACATTTCTGATGAATTATGGGAACAGTGCAGGTGCCCACGCACACACAGTCATCATTAACTTGTCATTTGCAAACTGATCTGTTTATGCACATATCTGTTGAGCCTTTTGAGTATTACTCTTTAATCTCGAAATTAATATTACTAATACATCTAAAGAGCATGAGCACGTATGAGGTCTGGCTGCCGTTGTTTAGATGTGTGTGATGAAAAACACGCAAGCATCATGACAATACCGAATGATAAAACTGTACGTCAGTGCGTCCTTCAGAGACGCAGGGTGTGTGTGGGTGTGTTTCTAAGCTTGAAGGCCAAAGCTTGAAGGCAGACACGGTGACTCCTTGAAGCGAGCGTGGCTTTGTTTCCTCCACATTGTGTGCGAGTGTGTCGCCAGTGTGCAGATGCTTTGTCTAAACAGCTCCCTCTGTCTATTATATCCTTTCTGTTTAGACAGGCGTCTCGGACTGTCACTGACAGACTGTCCCCTCGTGTGCGTGTGTGTGTGGAACACTTTATACTCTGTTCAGATAATTAACAATGACCGTGCACCAGCTGATTTCCTGAGCAGCTTTTCCTCGGATTCTTCAGTCACCAGATCGGCTTCCTGTAACGCGCACACGTACAAACAGACAATTATTCCCGTATTATGCAACAGCGCAGTGTGACAGTCCCAGTCTCTCAGAGGACGGGCGGGAATAACCTTCTATTCAGAAGTGCTGGAGGAAGAGGCTGAGGAAGAGGAGGGAGCGTCGTGCCGGCGAGGCTCCGCTCAGGAAACACACGCTGTTCCTTTCCACAGTGTTGCCTGATGAAAAGAGAGTGCCACACTCCAAAAAAAAAACAACCCCAGAAAAAGAATTCTTTTTCATTTGCATGACAAGTTTCTACTTCTGACTCTCAGGAAACAAAATGACTTTCAATGAAACGGTTCACTTATTCAATTCAATTTGAGTTTTTAAAGCTTTCACAAAGCAGTTTAACAGAAATCCCAACGGACAATTAGAACCCTAATGAACACTCCAGAGAACAGACCATGGCAAAATCTGCCTCAACGTTCAGTTGTTCATTCGGAGATGCTTTTCTGTTCATCACGGCGGTAAAGAGTGTTTATTTGAGTTACCGTCACCTTCCTGTCAACTGGAACCACTCTGGCTGTTCTCCGCTCTCTGACCTCTCTCTGACCTCTCTCATCAACAAAGTGTCTCCTCTCACTGAATTGCCAGAATCACTTCCTGATGTCTGATTAAACATTGACCGAATCTCTAAACTTGTGTCTGCGTGATGTTATGCATCGTGCAGCTGCCACACGATTTGTTGATTGGACAGTCGCTTGAATCCAGGCGTTTCTGTTGAAGTGGCGGGTGAGTGTATTGAATATCTGAGAGGATCAATGTAAGATGTTGTGTAAGACCCTCACGCAAGACTGCGATTTCTCACCGTCACCTGGATGTCCTACAGTAACTTCTGCTGCTGTTTTCTTGTTTTTCTTCATGTGTGTTTTCTTGACTCAGCACTTGTTCATGTATTGATCATAAGCCAATTATTCACAGCATTCGTGTGATTCAGGGGTGTGTGTGTGTAAGTGGTCTTTGGTGTATTGTACATTTGGTTATCATGTGGGCTTCTGTTCTTGATTTGGATCTGGATTTACGTCACGTGCCCCCCCATGTGTTTTTAGACTCTGTATATACACATGCATTGATCAGAAGCCAATCATTTACATATCCTGAGGCCTGTGTTTGTGTGTTTCACATGTGTGATGTATAATGTCTCGTGCTGACCTTGACGTTACACACTCTCTCTGTCCTTGCTAGTCATATGCTAGCCAAACAGTGACGTTGTCATCTTGTTTTCCCCTTACGTACACTTTGACTCTATGTCTCTCGCCCCTTGTGTTGTTTTTTTTTTAACCATATATACATATATTTATTGATTGCAAACCCATTTACAAATAAGTCACTTGAGCAATGCCAGCAAGGCTTCTGTGCATGTGTGTGTTTGTATCTGAGTATGTGGGTTTCACAGAAGTGCCTCAGAGGATTGGTGTGTGTAGGAGAGGTGTTGGCAAATTGGAATGTCAGAGCGTTGCATCACTTCAGGGCATTAACGGTTAAAAGAGGTCAAAGACCTGCACAGGCAATGATGGGAAACCACAGAGGGTAAAGCTGAGCTTTATTGCTTTGGGGTTTTCTTATCAGTTGGCACTGAAATTTGTGTATTTTCCCAACTTCTTTAAATAAAACCTTAGTAATATGTCTGTTGGTTCCTGCTTTTATACCATTATGGAAAGTTAATTGAAGTTAACACTGCAACTCCCATTGGGATACTTGTGAAAATTAGCGTCATTGCAGAAGCGACAAAAAAAAGTCACCTTTTATGGTGAAGTACAAGGTTACAGTATTAAACGTTTCTTTATAATGAATAAGATGGGTTTACGGTCAGGGAGGTGTTTTCCAGACCCAACAGTGAACTTTAGCAAAGAAATAACCCCACAGGATATGAACACTAAGAGGACATAAACTCAAGCAGACTACGCCAGTGAGGACATCTGACGTAAAGCTAACATCATGTGTAATAAACATGCTAGTACATTAACCCTCATTAACCTTTGCCCTTGGGCTACATAGAAATATAAGGCTAGACAGGTCAGACGGCATAAGGGTAATGAATGAATGGAATATAAGCAGATTTATTGAGTTTCTTAATGATCATATACTGTATGTGTAGGGTCTCATCTTGTGGATCTTGAGGATCTTCAGCTCAAGATCCTCCTCCTTTGAGCCAGATTCTAGAGTAGCTAATGTTGATGAAGAGAACAAACAAGGTGAAGAAGCTAATACTATCACAGTTAATACTAGTTCAAGTAGAGTTCATCAAAATGGCTGAACATAATGGGTGATAAAAGTGTCTGAAAGGCCTGCAAGCATAGATAACTATGTAGGGTCTATGCAGGAATGAAAGAGTCGTGCTTTATTAATGGATAAGTGCCTAATATTAACAATGCTTATTACAATCCTCTTCCAGATCATCATTAACTACTAAGGAAGAACACAGTAACACTTTAGTCATTAATGAACATATATAAATGACTTAATAAGTCCATAAAGTTTGGTATTACTATCATCTTCTCAAGACGTTAATGATGATCTGGAGAAGGATTTTGCTTTGAGAAAATGCTTAGTTAGTAATAAACTACCAAACCATTCATGTATTATTACTTACAGAGCATTTACCCAGTATTCATTAGTAGTTAATAGTAGGTGTTAATACTATATAGTACTACTCATGTATCCCTGCTTATTGAACGTTATTGTAAAGGGATACTGATTTAAATACTGGTTTATAATAACGACGTTGGCAATAATGAAGACGTTCCAATCAACTGGAAATGGACGAGGGTCTATACCGTCTCAACACATTGTGAAGAGGATGGTTCGAGAGGCCATGGATCACAGCAGGAGAATTGCAGAAGTTAGTTGTGTCTTGGGGTCAGAACGTCTCCAAAACTACAATCTGAAGTCACCTACATCACCACAAGTTGTTTGGAAGGGTTTCAGTAAAAAAGCCTCTACTCTCATCCAAAAAAAAAAAAACTCAAGCGTCTTCAGTTTGCCGACATTACTGGACCTTCACATGGGATCGGGTTCTATGAAGGTGAAACCAAAATAGAGCTTTTTTGATTAATAAACAACAGAGGTGGTTTTGGTACACAGAGAGGTGGCTGTATGGAAAAGTTCCTCATACTCATGGCTGAATATGGAGGAGGATCTTTAATGTTTTGGGAATGTTTTTTCTGCTAGAGTACCTGAACATTGTGTTAGGACGCATGGCATCATGAACTCTATCAAATATCAACAGATATTAAATGAAACCCTGACTTCTTGTGGCAGAAAGATTAAAATGGGCCGTGGTTGGATCTTCCAGCAGGACAATGATCCAAAACATACATCCAAATCTACACAGAAATGGTTTACTGACCACAAAATCAAGGTCCTGCCCTGACCATCCCAGCCCCCTGACCTGAACCTGTGGGGAGAACTGAAGAGGAGAATCCACCAGTATGAAATGAATCCACCAGTACTCGAAATGTGAAGGATCTGGAGAGATTCTGTATGGAGGAACGGTCTCAGATCCCTCACCATGTATTCTCCAACCTCATCAGGTGTTATAGGAGAAGACTCAGAGCTGTTACAGTGACACTACTGATTCACTGAATGAGAACTGAATGATGATTCAGTGTAAATCTTAATAATATAGTTTTGCTGGCATTGTGTCTGTGATAGTGTTTGCTATAGAATTTTTTTTTAAATTCAGGATTTCTTACTCTAATGTGCACTCAATCAAGTAGGCATGTATATCTGGCCATTGATGGTTCAGCATTTTGTTTGGTTGTTAGTACATAAGCATTCCTTATTTTTGAATAACTTTGCAGTAAGGTTTTGGGGAAAACATTTTTATGTGGAAAAAAGTTTGCCTACACATATTTCTCGTTTACAAATTTTTAAACGCTCCCTTTGCTAAAATACCCCCCCCCCCCCCCCCCCCCCAAAAAAAAAGGCTTTGCCTGTGGCTGCCAATATCTCACAGATTGGGCTTGCAAGAAATGCTTGTCAGTGGTTTGTATTCTTAGCTCTTCCTGACTCCTTCTCTCTGGGTCATGTCATGTTCCATTTATTTCTCCAGATATTCATCCATCAAAGACTCTTTTCCTGAGAAATTGCCTTGATCATCCCTTAAAAAGACAGCGCCTATCACGGCTGTCTCGCTGATGAACCATGAATAAGACCTAAAAATGGAAAACAGGGCACGAGGGAAGAGTGAGAGATGACCAGAGGAGCACAGAGTCAGGAATTATATTATTATATTATTATATTATTTCATTTATGTGTGTCCATCATTCCCTTGTGTGTATTTCCTGAACTGAAGAGTTGTGTGTGACCCTTGACCCTGAGCTGAGCTGAGCAGACTGCTGTCTCCAGCTCCTGTCTGCTACTTCCTGTGCACACACACCCCGCTTCCTGTG